>SNQJ01S0021417.1:0-68299 GCA_010110895.2 Picea sitchensis | reverse complement strand
GCATAAAAAGAATAAATCCCTTCTTTAGATGAATATCTAACGAATAAATCATCTCTTTAAATAAATTAGTAAAGGAATAATCCCTTCTTAAATGAATAAATAAAGGAATGCATCTATTCTTTAAATAAATAGATCAAGGAATAAATCCCTCTTAAATGATTAATAAAAGAACTACATCTTTTCTTTAAATAAATAAATATAAAAATGGAACCCTTCTTAAATGATTAAATAAAGGAATAAATCTTTTCCTTACATAAATGAAAATACATAACAAATTCCTTCTGTAATAAGTACATAAACTATTGAACCAAGTCCTAACCAATTAAAATTAACATCTCTTTATATTATATTGCAGTCCATTACATTCGCTGGAATATATAATTCTCAAGCTTTTAGGAAAGGAAAAAAAACCAGAACTATTTCCATACTAATAATACAAGCCAGCTGTAGTAAAACCACTCACGTTCAAGATTATATTAATGTCATAATTTTATGAAAGAAGGGCAGAACTATAAAACGAGACAGTTGTATAAAGACCACCATAATTAACCTCAATAGAGACTCTATCAAGAGGCAATCAATACTAGCCACCTGGTATATTCGGCGTTCTGGCAAGATATCAATAAAATTTGGTGGTACCTGTCAGTTTTTAATTATAAAAATATAAAGGAATTCTAGGGCTATCATTGAACTATCCCCGGTCCCACGCTAACAGTCTGCGTTAAGTATTTAGAAGCTAAAATAAAATAATGGAATAGCCACCATTTAAATATCAAGGAATTAAATAAATGGCAATTTAAATAGCATGACAATTATTCGTTGTATTAAATCTTTCTTCGCTAAAGGTAAGGACACAATGGCATAAAGGATTCTCTGTCAAACAGCAGGATGCACAGGGTAATCCACTCCTGTCCAGGCAGCAAGATGCACGGGGTGTGGTCGTCAGAAGTTCAAGGTTAGGTAAATCCAAAGGCTCCATCATGCTGTCAGGCACGCAGCTATACGAGCTACGCTTTCCCCCCCTCACCAGGAATTTTAGAACGCGATGAAAGCTGGGCTAACCATACCTGTCATGCATCCAACAAAATAACATTTTTGTGTCTCCAAAATCTACCACCGAGGGGCCATAAGCGTAAGCCTCGTGAAAACCTGCTACTTATATAATAAGGACTCCGTGCCAAGAACGAAGAGGGAACCACTCTCTGGAATCCCGAACAGATCGGTAATGGTGGTCGAGAGTTAAGTGTAGGTTTGAATGTCCTTCCTAGACCAGGTGGGGAGGAACCATCCAACGCGTTCCATCATAAATGGCACAAGGCTGACAGTACGCAAGGGTACCTCGCCGGAGATAATAAAAAACGGGGCTTCACCCAGAAATTCGCGGTCATTAAACCCCGATTTGCTAGGTTTTCACAGTCGGAAATAAGACCGGTCGGGCGTTGCTTAGGGAGTGGAAATGCAACATTCAACCAGGGAACTCGAGCCTGGGAGAAGGCATTTTTAAACAACTACGCTGGCAAACAAAAATCTCACAGTGCCCATTATCTATATACAACACAGTCTTGGTGGAAACGCAGACAATGTCGCAAACTAAATTAGCCAGAATTGCACTGTCACTTAACCAGTCTTGGTGGAACTTCTGCTGTCAAAGGGAAAAACAATACGCTGCCAAAGGGGGTTGGGAGACGCTGAAACATGCGTCGAATAAGGTTGCGTTACAGCAGTTAGGGTCCCAAGAAAGTAAGAACCACAAGGGGCAGGTAGAACGCCCATTAATCTGACCAATGGAACCAAACAATACTACATTATAAGGAGAAACAGGTAGATGGGATAGGGATGGATAAAGGTTTCTGCGCTACCAGAATTGGTCTCCAATAATCTAAGCGAAGGACATCTTCTCAAGTAAAGGAGGCCGTGAAACATAGAAGGGGGAAGTCCCCTTAAGCGTTTCTTAAATTTATTCATTCAGCAAATAAAAGGGACATGACGAGAAACCAAATTTTATACCATCTAGATTTAAATCATCTTGCATTCCGCTAAATAAATTACAAATTTTAGATGGGTGTACCTTACGCCAAGATGAAGGTTCCGCTGCCACTGTCCTACGCTCATGCTTCGTCGCGCTCCGCTTGTCGATCATAGAGACCTCACTGGTACCTCCTAGCCAATCGCTAGGGGTACTCTGCTTCCCCCTTAGCCCCCCGAGCCGCAAAGGGGCCACACAAGATCCAGAGATAAGACTAGCTTCTCAACTCACCTCCAAGGCTGAGCTACCACTCCAATACAGCTGAGAAATTCCCAACTCCTCACAAGAAAACAGTCAAGCCACAATCCGGCAGCATAACGTTACGCTAACCGTTCCTCCCTTCTTCCTCCTTTTCCCCTTCTTTTAAGAAATTTGAGACCCCTACTTTCCCTAAATCATTATTAATTTAATTTTTAATGACAATCCTCTAAAAATTCTCTGTCGTCCAAGTGTCACTCATCCCCCATGTTTCTCCAAAATTATTTTCTTTAAAATTTTTAAAAGACTCATCTCCCTCACCCACCTAGAGTCGCTCCTAAAATTACTCCTAGGTGTTCCTAGATCCCCTTACATGTTTTTAATAACTTTCCTAAATCATTATTAATTTAATTTTAATGACAAACCTCTAAAAAATCTCCTGTCATTCAAGTGTCACCACTCTGTTTCTCCAAAAATTATTTTCTTAAAATTTTAAAAGACTCATTCTCCTCACCCACCTAGAGTCATTCTAAAATTTACCTCTAGGTGTTCCTAGATCCCCCAAGCTTTAATAACTTTCCTAAAATGAAGTTGCTAAATTTAGTTCATTTTAGTATGTCCTTAATTGTCACATTCCTTGCTTTTTTACCCTATGTCCCCTACTTTCCTTATTAAGTTTCCTTTATTAAAAAGTGTTCATCATTATAAGATCACAAGATCTATATGTTTATTTTTTTTTTTTCTAAAACCCAAAAGATAAAAGCTTAATCAATCTTTTCATTATATTTCAAACCTAACCCTATACTTCCACCCTTTAATAATTTTATTTCTTCTTAAAATTTAAAACCAAGGGTTTCACCTAATTTATCTCCCTCATTACTTACCCCCCCATTATTTAAGAAAACTTTAACTAACACAAAGGAGGATTTTAGTTTATGCCTTAGGTTTATTTTTGTGCAGGACTTTCAGGGCTTCATCAAATTCCCATCTTAGAGACATTTTAAATTTAGGTTTAGTTTTGAACTGGGTGACAATTCATTAAGGGAGTCATTTTGAGAAATTCTAAAGGCATTAAGGTCTCAGGGTCATCTAGGGTTGTCTCATCATCATCATCAAAACGACGTGCCCTCCAGGACACACCACATTCTCCAAGGGTACCACTCAACTCTTTCCATTTTTATTACATGACATTCCCTTCAGGACACACAACATGCTCCAAGGGTATCACTCGCCAACTTGACTGATTGGTAGATATCTATAACCCTTCGAGTCAATACTCCACCAGGTGAAACTTGTGGGAGACTAAGGACCACTAAGGAATAAGTCCCCCGCCTTATTGCGCACCCCTTAGAATCATCGTGAGCGACTGTCGCAGTCTTCCCTCACGGCATCATGGATCCTCTCGAACTAGGTAATCGTTAACCTACAGTTCGAACCACAGTGGGAGTGCTAGTAGGCTGTGGCAGGGCTGTTGTCCACACCTCTCCCTCAACCTCTCTAGAAATTGTGTGTGACCCCTTTACTCCATATGTGATTCTGGTCGGGAAGCTATCGTCAGCCTGCATCATCAACCATCATGTCAAAACATGTCAACAACATATCATCAAATAAATAAAATATCATGGTAAATAAATCAACTCAAATAGCACACTCCCTGACTCAATCCGGAGTCCAAGAGGTTCCACCGATGCCTCTGCATCCTCAAGTTCCAAAACCCTGCACACTCAACAAAACTGAGTCAATAGCACCTGTCTACATCAAGTAGTAAAACATCATGTCATCTATCATAACACATCATAATCAAGCATAAATGTATTAATATCAGAAAAGTCCAGATCACTTGCGAGCAAGTGTCCTCAAATAATAAGTTCTCTCAGTGCACCAGAGCAGGATGTTACAATTTTGGAGATGGGTTTTCAACCGTTTATTCATATTCCTCACAGTTTGGATGAAAACGGTCCCGTAAAATCATTTGTCTCTTCTTGATGCATTTCCAAATTTTATCTGTTGGTGTTCATAAATTTATTTGCAGCAATCCAATATTATTTTTGGATCAACCATCTTGAACATATTTAGATAATAAAATCAAGCCATGATCAGATCCATACCAAATAACTGCTAATAGAAACATGTGAAACAAAAAGAAACCTAAATTAATAACCTAAAAATTGTGAATAAAACAAAATCTAGAACAATAAAATCAAATGGAATTTAAACTAACTATAAGTTCTAAAAAAACATTGTTTATATTTTCCATTCAAATATGATCTTTAAATTCTAGAAGCTTCAAGTTGATGGAGAGGAGAAAAATATTAATTTTTGGTTTTCACAAAATCAAACAAATGATAGATATTTTTTTTTTTTTTGAAATGAGATACAAACTAACAAAATAATTTAATTAATTAAACCTATCAAATGATTTTGTGAAAATGATTGTTAATGAGCAAAAGGATAAAGCATAATCATAATTTAAACGAAAGTAAAAGTCGATAAAAATTAAGGTTTTCGTTTAAATTAAGATTTCTATGTTCGTCTCTCCCTCATTCAAATTTTATCAAATGTGAACAAATGTCATAGAAAAGATGTGTCGTAATAAAAACTCCCAAATTATGAAGCTCATCCATCAACATTAAAACTCTGTAGAAAGAAAAACGAAATGACATTTAAATTTCATGAAATTCAAACCAAACAAAAGAAAAGAATATAAAATCAAACCAACCTTGAAACAAAGAAAACCAATACCAATCCAATCAAGTCAAAGGGAAACAAACGAAGAATCCAAGTAAAATTTCGAGGGACCCTAGATTTTGATTAAAGAAAAAGAAGGGGGTTGTTGGGGCTCAACAAATGGTGACTTAATGGGTGAAGTAGTTATCTCTGACCTATTAAACTTTCATCACAGGGAAGAAGAATAACACTTGGGATGCTTTGAAACAAATCAACTTTAATATTACATAATGTTAAGACTAGCTCAGATTTATAGAAAAGTATCAGAAAAGAAGAAAATAATGCTTTTACAGAGGATAATAACCTGAAGTTGTGTTTTAATCAAAGAGTCATGATGTTTATAAAATGACTTCAATATTGTTGATAGAGCCACTACTACCAACATGCGTCCATAACCTCGACAGGATGTCATTTAACCCAGTCAAATGCTTTAACCCATCAAATAGTTGTATCCACATGATGTATACTTCCATAAAATTTAATTTAAAATCATATACCTACTACCTCTTGACCCAACATTGCTTCGCTGCTAGTAGGCATGTTCAGTACCTTGATGAAGTTGTCTTGGTATCATGTGTGCATTTACCCGCTGCCAGCGAGCCTGTTTAGTACCCCGAAGGGTTTACACACACTTGCCACACTTAAGTTCTTCCAAACCTCTTATGCCACTTTTAAATAATAATACAATTATATATTTATTGATGACAAAGACAATCGGGTGATACTAGATGTTAATTGCAATATAGGTGAATAGTGGATCATGTTATTTATTTTCTTTCAAAACTGGAATTTTTATCATGATTTATAGATTTTAGATTTCATTTAAAAAATCATCTAGAGAATGGGGAAGCACTTAAAAGTGATTACTTAAGAATATGGACGGCATAAAAAGTCTAAGGATAATCGTAATTCCCAAAGATATTGACACATTTAAGGGGTAATACTCTGACAAAGACCGTTTAGGATTTCATAGTACTCAACTAACTTACAAATAAATTATCTGAGTTGAACCTTAACATCAGAAACTATTTGAACTGTTTCAAATTGCTTTAAAAAAAATAAGTCTTGAAATGAATGCTTCTTTCGACAAACGCTCTTTGATCAGAAATACAATTATTCAAAAAGACAGACAATAAGAAAGTTCAATAAAAAAAAAAACAAAAAAAAAAAACACACAACAAAACTGAATCAGATTTTACTAATGGGATTCAAAATCAGAAGTATATCAAAACAAACAAAATCGAAATAGCAAAAAAACACTTTCAGAAACAATTTTGGCCAAAGATAAACCCGAGCTTTGGGATCTACTAGCATCCCACTGTAAAATAAAGGAAGAACTAACTCATATAAAATCTCATGTGTGAGCAAGTTCTTTTCTTAAGATAGTGATGCATAAGTTGTTACTTTGACCAAGCATTATTATTAAAAAATAAAAGAGACTAAAAGAAAATAGAAAAAACCTTATTAAGATGAGTGCAGTCCTACTAGTGGCACCTTGGGTCAGGGTTAAATTTGGGTGAATTGATATTTCAAATTTACTTATCTCTTTACTTTCCATTTTAAAATTTTTATGATGATACTATGTTTTTGAAAAGAAATATTCAACTAAAAGCAGAGAGAAAAATATTTAAAGTGGACTTCCTTGACAACATTCATATTATGGTTCTCATGGTGTGCCCACTTGTGTTCATAACCGCATTATTACAAAGAGAAACATTGAGAAATAAAAATAAAGGAAACCTACTCCTAAACTTACTCTAAACTACTAAATAGATCAAAACGCTAAGTAAAATCGTATTTCTAGTGCAGACACAAGAGCATCTTCAATCCTGCAAGACATAGAAAGTTGAAAATCAAAATAAAAGAATGTAGCATTTGCAAATACAAAATAAATATGTCATGATTAGCTCCTATATCTTATTTCAAAAACAAAACAAACACGACCTTACCATCCTTTTGAAACTTCTTGATGTATGAATCCTCCAACCATTCTGCAGTCTTGTCCTGATATGGGTCATAATGGCATGGAATAATGTAAGGAAGTTTGGAAAAATTGTCAATACTATGGGGACCTGACATAACCATCAACCAAGGCCGAAGTGCTCCATCCTCCTGACAATTCTCTGAGTTTTCATCAATTTCTTCACATGGAGTATGTAAAAAAATCATGTAATTCTTACTTCCTAGATATTTAGGTAGAAACAAAGCAAGAACAACTTTATCTTCATTATGAAGATTTTTTAGATACGAATCTTCAAGCCATTCTAAGATCCTGTCATAAAAATTAGGATGCAAACTATGACTCTGATGAAATGGATATATAAATGGGGAACACATCATAAGAGGATTCATGACATCAATTAGATTATTGGTTTGAACACTTCCTTTGATGATATTGATCGTTTCAAAATGTGAAGAATAAACATTAAAATTCGAACTAATCAAAGAACGAATATGCAATGTAGAATATTTGATCTCCATAATAATGAGTGCATTGTCTTTTTCAACAATAAATCGTGTAAAATCATCTTGCAACATGTCATTTTTCCATGTGAGTGATGAATGTGAAAGAGCATCAAATCCGACTTCATAAATGTTATGTTTGGAATTAATTTCACCAAATTTTGGCATATCGAAAAGATTTGATTGTGATGGAAAAGAGTAAGATACTATGGGTAAAGTATCAAGTCCACCAGAATCTAAGAAGATATCAATATATAAAGATTAAAAGGAATCATAAATGAGGACATTAAAAGAATCTCTTGAGCTATGATATTTAACAATGGTATTCTCAAGACATTCCTCTTCACTTTCCTTAAGACTTTTACTCTGTTTTGGTGATAAATCCTTCAACATAATATGATCATGTAAATTTACGTCATGTACGATAGACAATTATAAACTTTCATGACAAACATATAATCTTTCATGTGGATGAAGGTTTAAGGTTTCTTCTTTCAATTGCAGATCTACATCTCTAATCAATTTCATTGGAATGTTAGAATGCTTAAGATCGTTTTCATCACCTAAGTGTTCTTCAATAACTAAATTTAAGTACTGATTAGAGCAAGAGTTGGAAGATTATGGACATTCACCTTGACCCAACATCAAATATTCTTCCATGATGGTCGAGGGTTGAGTATACAATGATTAAGAGGAAAAACCAATTTGATTGTCAGTAAGAACCTTTTCAATAAATTCTACCTCCCTTGCTTGTTCAAAATTTTCGGATGGATTCCTCTCATCCTGCGAAAAAAATTCTTCTCATAATTGAATGATAGGATTTGAAACCTATTCATCATTCACTATTGAATATGACTGGATGAAAGGGATGAAAGCATCATAGAGGAGATTTAGTACAAATGACATGTCATCAAGATTAAATTTATAGAGAACATGATGGATTCTTGTTGAAAAGCCTTTGCGAGATGAATTGTCATTGATTAGTGAAGTCTAAAATTCTTCACATAATTGATTGTAATCATAGTTTTCAAAAGAATTTAAAAAATCATCTACAAATTGAAACCAATCAATAATGTGATAGGTCAGAAAAGACTCAAACCAATGTTTAATCCAACCCCTGAAAATAAAAACAAACAATCTGCATAAAACCTTTAAATAAAAAATATCAAGCTTGATGCATTTACACCAAAACTTATTAGAATGGTATTTTGCAGATACATCCCCCCCACCATCAAAGGTGAGTTTGGACAAGCGAGAGACTGTCTCGTTGGGAATATATTTTTAATGAGAAGTGGAAACCATGTTCCAGCACAGTGATTTGGGGATCCATGGGGAATTAAATACATTCAAAACAAAGACTCCTGTAAGGCGAGCTTGTTAGTATGGCCTGCCTTATAGTTCATTTCAAGATGACACAAAAGAATAATTTATAAATATGGAATTATGAAATTCCAAGGGGTAAAACATTTAATCATTAAATTTACTCAACCCTCCTTCTAGCGCCATTTGTTGATGGGTGTAAATGACACACCATCAACTGGAAAGTTAGATCCATACCAGGGTTGTCTAATTAACCCAAGTTGTTTGGTATGATCTAACCTGATGGATTTAATGGCTCTGTTAGCCAACTAAAGTCCTAAAAATAGTAAAAGAAATAAACTAATTTAAAGCTATGATTCTAACAAATGATATATTACTTACTAATTCTTATTAAAAAGAAACATGAATATAAAAGTGATTATAAAAAATATATATACAGTTTACAAGGTTTACTTGAAATCTTGCAAAAATGAATGTTCATAATAATGTTGCAAAATAAGATAAAGTAAGAACAAAAATCTTTATTTTTTTTTTAATGTTTAAAAATGTTAAACTAATAAATACTAAGAAAATACAATTGAAAAAATGACACATAAACAGTCAAAGATAATTAATGCAATCATCATCTCATTCATATATAAACAAATCTGAATAAAAGAAAGCAATGCGCCTACTAACCTCTCACTTATCAACAATACTAAGCTAAATTCATCTATCTGTATTTGTATGAGCTCCTCTTAACCTATGTCAACTTTAAACCTATGAAAAAAGAAATCATAATACTTCCTGAAGAAATTCAAGTGTTTCATATTTCAGAGCGAGTTTATAACGATAGAAAGACAAATAATTATATATCTTGTGACCTTGAAATGTCCAATAACTGAAAATGAAAAGAAATCTCATTCTCAGGAATGGTGTTACCATCTATCTAGCATTAGATGTAAACTCAAAATATTTGAATAGATGATTAGTCACAGATATAAACTAAACCAAAAGATAGTGAACAACATAAAGAAAAGCATGCTATAAAATATTATGTGCAGAACTGACTAAAGCTAATTCGACATAGATAACATTTCACATCAAGAAATTACATGAGAAGACAATGAAAAAACACTGCAAAGTCTACATAGGATGAAAGCCAAAGAGTAAACTTCTTTCTCATATAGTTTCAACAAAATATGTTCATCCCATGGTCCAGGAAGAACTTTTGGGATAATAGACTCTTAAAGATTGAAACAATTATTATATAAATGATAACATTTAACCATGTATTGATAAAACAAACTAAAGCTAATTTAAAACAATGTGTAATCAATTATTAAAAGAATATGAAGATATTATAATGAAAATAAAACCATTTTATTCAGAGGACAAAAGTCATTAAGTAACCTGGAATTCCATATTCTTCTTTGAAAATACTTGTCCATTCTCCCAAAGATTCCAACCATCCGTTATTCCATTTGAAAAAAAAAAAGTTTACAAAAGAAATAATATACAAAAGAGAAAGTATAAAAATCCTCCTCTCCATTTCTTGGATCCCCATGGCTCTGAACTTTCTCATATATTTATACAATGAATGAACAGTCTGGGCGTCACTAATAATTTTCGTCGCATGAAATTTGTCTCATAAAGAGACACAAATCTCTCTCAAATCATGCATGTTTTTTGGGATAATTCCCTTGGGTAAGATAAATGGGTTCATTTTGGAGATGGGTTTTCAACCGTTTGTTCATATTCCTCACAGTTTGGCTGCAATCAGTCCCACAAAATCGTTTGTCACTTCTTGACGCATTTCCAAATTTTATTTGTTGTTGCTCATAAATTTATTTGCAACAATCCAATTTTATTTTTGGATCAATCATCTCGAACGTATTTAGATAATACAATCAAGCCATAATCAGATCTGTGCCAAATAACTAATAATAGAAACCTGTGAAACAAAAAGAAACTTAAATTATTAACCTCAAAATTGTGAATAAAACAAAATCTAGAACAATAAAATCAAAATGGAATTTAAACTAACTACAAGTTCTAAACAAACATTGTTTATATTTTCATTTCAAGTATGATCTTAAAATTCTAGAATATTCAAGTTGATGGAGAGGAGAAAAATACTAATTTTGGGTTTTCACAAAATCAAACAAATGATAGATAGTTCTTTTTATTATTATTATTTTATTTTTATTTTGAAATAAGATACAAACTAACAAAATAATTTAATTAATTAAACCTACCAAATGATTTTGTGAAAATGATTGTTAATGAGTAAAAGGAGAAAACATAATCATAATTTAAACGAAAGTAAAAGTTGATAAAAATTAGGGTTTTCATTTAAATTAAGATTTTTATGTTAGTCTCTCCCTCATTCAAATTTGATCAAATGTGAACAAATGTCATAGAAAATATGTGTCGTAATAAAAACTCTCAAATTGTCAAGCTCGTCCATCAACATTAAAATTCTGTAGAAAGAAAAATGAAATGACATTTAAGTTTCATAAAATTCAAACCAAACAAAAGAAAAGAATATAAAATCAAACCAACCTCCAACTTCGAAACAAAGCAAACCAATACGAATCCAATCAAGTCAAAGGGAAACAAACAAAGAATCCAAGTAAAATTTCGAGGGACCCATGATTTTGATTTAAGAAAAATAAGGAGGTTTTTGTGGCCTAACAGTATCCACAGTAGAGAATCACTTTGGTTGTACGCTCCATACAAGCTCAAAATTATACACACATTTATTGGTTTGACTAACTGCTTATTTTCGTACTTGACCTCATACGATGTATATAACCGTTACATGGTCATCCATTGTATGCTCACCTTTTCCTCTTAATTTCAAAATGGAGACTTATTGCACTTTTTATTTAAATTTTCCATATAACCAAATGTTATATTTTTATTTATTTATTATTCATGGTCGAAGAGTAAAGTGAAATTATATTTAATAATCATAATTTTTTTAACATTTCATAATGAAGAGTGAAAATGAAAGAGGCATTATTTTATATAAAATGTGCAAATTTTAGTCACATTATTATTTACACTACATATTTGAGGTACATCGTAGGTGTTGTAACTGATCTGATGTTAAGTTACACAAAATATTGAGGGTCAAGCTCAAAATCTAATTATTTTTGTCTATTTGATTTAGACACTTAGATTATTTACTAGACATTGTTACGGGGTATATTTTGTTGTTTTGTAACTTAATTAATGTTAAGTTAAATATAAATATTAAAGGTTATGTTCTTTTTGTATTTGATTATCGTAGTAATTAATTTTTATAGTGATATTAAAAAATAATTGAAAAAAATGATTATGAAAATAAGTTGAATAGAAATGCATAGACAACCTATTATTATTATAATGATAAATTTAGTCTTTTTATTTGCTTACACTTGTTGATTGACTAGACGAATAATGTTGCACTTTACACCTATAGAAATAAAGTTTTGTCAAATTCTTACTCTTGGAGTGTACAATTTCTATTGCACAAATTATTAAATTCGTACATAATATTAGTGCGCAAATTGCACAAAAAAAAATGACATCGAAAGTTTAGAGTACCTTTACTCCTTGTTGCGCTGTCAGATAGACCTTTGTTGAGTGCTAGTCCTTAAGTAGCTTCTTGAAGAACCAAATTGGTGAATTATGCAATATGTGTATTTAGTTAATTAAATGGTTGATGGTGTTGTTAATAGTTTCTTGTAATCGTAAGTGACAATATGTTATAAAGTTGAACTTAATTTGTTTGAATATGATTTGGGCCACCAAGGGGAAAGTCAACCTGGGGCGCACATGTTAACCTAGGCTAAGTTGTATTTCATTTTGTTAGAGCACATACTATGTAATTAAGTTGGTCCCTTATTATAAAAGGTGAACCTATCTCTAATATAAGCATATTTTCATTTGCCAAACCTATATGTTTCCATTTCTCTCATTGTTTGATAGTTTCTCTGTTTTTTTTTGTTTTTTTTTTATCTGGGTTGTGCTTAGAAAAGCCAGTGCACCTTTCTCAATGGTTGCACCTTGGATTCACGTTTTTGAATGATTCCACCTCTAAGAGTTAGCATGTCCCTTTGGTTATTCAATCTCTCAGGTGGAATTACTCTTACTGCAAGTTACACAATACAAGAAGGAGGGGTGCACCATCTCTCTAGATTTTTCTCTTTAACTGTCGAGAATGAAATAAGTATGCCCTCCTCAATGGATGCACTGAGACTCTCCCTTTGGCCTTCGAGACTCATACTGAGATAGTCTATCCCTTTGGATAACCTCATTCCATGTCAACATTGGTTTTTTCATCTATTTTTTCTTCCCCACAACAGTGAGGCACTCCATCTCAGAAATGAACCCTTCCTTGAGTTTGGGACAACTGCCATAAGTTTTTAGATGTGAAATATAAGGGACTAGATCTCCTTCTCAGGAAGACATATTGGTATCAGAGCTTCAAAATCCAAGGAGAAGATTCAAATCTTGAGCATGAGCACAATGTTTTTCAATTTTTTCATGATTTCTAGTCCAAATCACACCCTTCTCAAGGTTTCCTTATCAATATCGGTGGGTGCACATGTCTCCTAGCGCAAGGGTCACACATATCTCCACCACCAAGAGAGGAGATTCACAGATCTATTGGCCTACAAATCTCTCCCTCTATTTATTCTCTCCCCCTTTTCTCCAGGGTATTACACACTCTGTTCCCACAACATAACCTAACCCAGATTTTGTTTCAAAGCCAAGTTTTTCTTGAATACTTCATTTTCCCTCAAGATGCCTCCTAGAAGAGATCCCTTTCCAGTGGAATCAGACTCCAATATCTCGAATCCTTTACAATACCTTGCCTCTTTCCTTAATGATTTACGAAGAATGAAACAACAAAATAATCCATATCCCCTCCGATTGGATACTCGAATCGAGTTCCCTAATTTTTTTGGGCAAAAAAATGGAGAAGATGTGGATTCATGGATCTGTATCCTTTCCACATATTTAAACACTTTTCAAGGCCTCACCGAAGAAATAAAACTTCATATTGTTGCCTTGCAATTGGAAGGACTTGCCCAAACATGGTGGGATATAGAGCAAGAAAAGACCTTATTCGTGGTAGAGATTGGGGATGCTCCAGGATTCTTTGCCTCTCAACCACTAAAAATTTGGGCTCAACTTTGTGAAGCCTTGAGAAACCGTTTCTACCCACCTGGGTACCTACAATATTTATGGATCAGATGGCACCGGCTCCACCAAATTCCTACACAAGGAGTGCAAGCATACACTGACTACTTCTCCAAGATGCTCCTATTGCTCCACATTCCAGATTCGAAAGAGGTATTAATACTTAAGTTTATTTCTAGGTTATTGGTTCAATTCCATAAGGAAGTAGAGTTATTTGAAAATCATACATTAGACAAATTTTTTCACAGAGCATTGGAAATAGAAAGGAAGATAGCTCCTAGGGGTTTTACTCCTCAGTCCCATCCCAACCCTAATCCCTCTGTCTCTCAAACACCCACCTCCAATACTTCAACCTACTTCCCACCTACTCGTTATCTGAATCCTAATACCAATGCACCCTGGTGTTCCTTCCACAAGACTTACTCCCACAACACTTCATATTGTCGAGTTATCAAATCTCTGAAAACTAACAAAACCTTACTCACTGAGCCTACTGCTTCTTAACCAGTCGAAGACAATGGGGAATTTTCTCTTGAAAACCCCACCAAATTAGATCCCTCTTTGATTTTAATGACCATGGAAGATCTGATCTCATCAACCCAACCCCTCTTCACTCACAACTACCGAATCAAAATTTCATTGGCTTTACTTATCATAAACAATGGAAGCCAGAAAAATTTGGTGTCTCAAGACCTAGTCAACCACCTTCATCTGGTCACTACTTTGCACCCAAAACCATATCATCTAGGATGGGTTAAAAAGGACGTTCCTCGTCTATTGGTATCTCAATGTTGCATGGTCACCTTTTCCATAGGCCAATTTAAAGACATTGTCCTATGTGATGTCTCACCATTGGATTGTTCTAACTTACTTCTCGGACTACCCTACCAAGCCCAAAGAAGTGCCATTTATATGGATAAATCCCCCCAGTATAAACTTACAAAATATGGCCACACCTATATCCTAACGGAAAAAACACCCAAACCCACTTCTACCGAACACAACATCCCTCATATCCATCTAAATCAGTGTGTCTCTCTCTGTTTGGTGCGCCCAATACCACCAAACAATACTACACATCTAGTTCCCGAAGCAATGACTCCTCTACTGCAATAATTTATCGATTTTTTCCTTACTCCTATGGTCCTTCCCCCCTCTCACCATATAGACCATTCAATTCACCTCATCTTGGGGTCTGCCTTACCAAATGCACCCACTTACCAGTTAGTTCGGTTGGTCCCACGAGAATCAGAGGAAATGGAGAAGCAATTAACCGACCTCATCAACTTCGGTCACATTCAACCATCATCTTCTCCCTATGCTTTTGTCGCCTTTGTAATCCCAAAATGAGACACCTCATAAATGCGCCTTTTCACTAATTACCAGGCCCTTAACAAAGCCACGGTAAATAACCTTTACCCCCTACCCTGGATTAAGGAGTTACTTGACACACTCTAAGGAGCTAAGTGGTTCACTAAACTAGATTTGACAGTAGGCTACCATCAGGTTCAAATGAACCCAGATGATGTGTGGAAGACAACTTTTAAGGCCAAATTTGGTCTTTCTGAATGGAAAGTCATGCCCTTTGTCCTAACTAATGCACTAGCCACATTCATGTAGCTCATCAATGATATCTTCATAAACAATTTGGGTCACATTGTGGTCATATACTTAGATGACATTCTCATCTTAAGTAAGACATGGGACACCCGCATGCAGCATGTCCACCAAGTTCTCCAAATACTCAGAGAGCATAAGTTACAAGACAAGGAAAACAAATCCTATTTTGGCCAAATTTTAGTTCCTTATCTCGAATTCGCGGTAGACTCAGAAGGTATTCAACCAGATCCATCCCAAATCCAAGCCTTGAAGAAATGGCCAAAACCTTCTTCGGCGAGCGAGCTAAAAAGCTTCGTGGGTGGTATCAATTTTTATCGTAAGTTTATTTTTCATTTTTTTCAGATTGCTTGTCCTTTGCATCAACTATATAATAGTTTTTCCACCTTTATTTGGACTAATGAATCTACCAGCCATTTTCTTCATCTCAAGGAGGCACTATGCTCATCTCTAGTATTGCATTTTCTAGACATTTCTCAACCATTTGAGATTGAGTCACATGCCTCATAATATTCCATTGGTGTCATGCTTAAACAGGGAGGCCACCCCCTTGCTTATCACTCGGTAACTATTTTCGAGGCTAAGAGAAATTATAGTACTTATGACAAATAATTTTACATATTGGTCCAAGCTCTCAAGTAATGGTGCCATTATTTATTGGGAAAAGAGACCATACTACATACACACCATCATCCGTTGATTTTCATTAATTCCCAATCTAATATTCAGGAGCAAAGGCATCTTAAATGGGCATCCTACATTCAAAAATTTCATTTCGTGATCCAATATAAGAAGGGTACTTCTAATAAAATGGTTGATTTACTCAGTAGGCTACCAACTCCAGTTCTCCCAATTTTAGAGGTGTGTTGTGCTAATTATGATACAAGGAAAGATCAATATGCTACTGACGAGTACTTTCAAGAGATTTGGGTTTCCTTACACAGTCCCATGGTTGTCAATTAGACTCCATTATTGGACTACAGCATCCGGGATGGATGGCTCTACAAATTAAACTTTCTTTATGTTCCACACTCAGATGATAGTCTCTTTCTCATTAAAGAAGCTCATGAATTAGCCTATGGTGGCTACTTTGGTACCACAAAGACTCTCTAGTATCTACAACACCATTTCTATTAGCCTTCTATGAAACCCCAAGTTGAGAAATTCATCAGAGCTTGTGCATTATGTTCATAATCGAAGCAATCCAATAAAAAGCATGGCATACACCATATATTGCCTCTCCCTTATCGTCCCTAGGAGTCAATCTCTATGGATTTATTAAGAGTACTAACCACCACCCAAAATAAACATGATGTAATCTCGGTAGTGGCATGTTGTTTTAGAAAAATGTCTCTTTTCATTCCATGCACAAAGACTACTGCAACATCACAAACAATGGAATTGTATTTCCAACATGTATGGCCACATTTTGGCCTACCAAGAAACATCATTTCATATAGAAACTCACGCTTCCTCAACACATTTTGGAAGACCATCTGGGCGCTACTGGGGTGTCAACTAAAGTTATCTACTGCCTTGCATCCTCAAACATATGGACAAACATAGGTAGTAAACTGGGTATTGGTACATGCTCTCCAAACTCATTTTGGGCATAGAAAATAGTGGGACAACTACTTACATATTCTGCACCATAGCTACAACAAGGCCACGCACTCTTCTACTGGGTTCTCTCTATTTTAAGTATGTTTAGGCTTCCAAACAACATCACCATCTGAGCTTCCCCTCACTTTGGATCCCCAAGGTATTGTGAATCATCAACAAGAACAACACTTAGCCCATCGGTTTCTTCAACAACTTTCCCAACAACACACTGCGGTAAAAACAACACTAATAGAAACTCAAGATCATGAAAAGAAAAGGAATGAAAAACAAAGGACCTCCATGTCCTTCCATCCTCTATATAGAGTCTTGTTACAGTTGGATAAGAAACGCTTCAAATGCCATCATCGTAAACTTCTTCCAATCAGATATGGCCCTTATACCATTCTAGAAAAGATTGGGGAGAATGCATATCGATTGGATCTTCCCCCCAGCTCAGGATACACAATGTCATCAATGTCAACAATCTAAATTTGTTTGAGCCTCCCCTTTTGGAGGAACCAGTTACAATTAAATACCCGGTGGACAATATTCCAGACTTCCAACTAGCCTTGTCCAAAGACACACTACTTGACACCAGGGTTGGTTCTAAAAGGCACCGAGCCTACACCTCCTACCTTGTGGCACACCAAGGACAAAATCCAACTCAAGTAAATTGGATGACAACTGAAGTGGTGCACTGTCTCTTTCCTCACCTTCTCATGGAAGCTGGGATGCTTCCAGATCTAAATAGGGAGGAATTGGGCAACCAAGGGGAAAGTCAACCTGGGGCACACATGTTAACCTAGGCTAAGTTGAATTTCATTGTGTTAGATAACATAATATGTAAATAAGTCAATCCCTTATTATAAACGGTGAACCTATCTCTAATACAAGAATATGTTCATTTGCCAAACCTATCTTTGTTTCTTTGCTTGTTTTTTTTATCTGGGTTGTGGTCAAAAAAGTCAGTGCGCCTTTCTCAATGGCTTCACATTTTTGAATGATTCCACCTCTGAGAGTTATCCTATCCCTTTGTCTATTCAATATCTTAGGTGGGATTCCTCTTACTGTAAGTTACACAAGGAAAGAAGGAGGGATGCACCATCTAGATTTTGCGCCCTTGCTGGGTTTTTCTCTTTAACTGTCGGGAATGAAAAAAGTGCGCCCTCCTCAATGGTTGCACTGAGACTCTCCCTTTGGTCTCTGAGACTCATACTAATATATTCTATCCCTTTGGCTAACCTCATTCCATGTCAACATTGGTTTTTTCATCTATTTTTTCTTCTCCACAACAATGAGGCGCTCCATCTCAGATATGTGCCCTTCTTGGAGTTTGGGGCAACTACTGGAAGTTTTTAGATGTGAAATCTAAGGGACTAGATCTCCTTCTCAGGCAGATCGTGATTACTCATTTACAAAAAATTGGAAGTTTGTTACATGTGGTATTAGAGCAGGGTTCTAATGTGCAACACTGGACTTGTTACGAATTTGGAAGAAATTTTAATTAAAGATGCAATTACTAATATAAGTTGAAATTGCTTTATGCAGGTATCATGGTTAGAGGATGGAAAATGAGTAGAGTTCAATGTGTGGGAGGAAGAGGTATGCCTCCTCCAAGTACATCCACACCCTAATGATTTTCTCCATAGGGAGAAGAGCATACTACTGAGTGGGAACATGTTGCAGTGGGCGATGTCATGGATATGATGAGGTATTTTCAAAGGATGTGACAGGCATCAATAAATATCCTTGATCGGTATGAGGGTATGCACACAATGAGGTTCACATTGTCCTAGTTAGTGGTAGTTTTCATAAAGAACTCAAGAAGGTAAAATTTCCCGAATTCTGAGGTTCCACGGATAGTTTAGTCACCAAAGATTGGTTGGAGAATATGGAAATATGTTTTGTTTTGTGTGATTAGACCTCCAACATGAAGGTTTGTATAGTGTTCTTTTAGCTGAAAGGGAGTCCACTTCTTTGGTGGAAGACACTTTTACCACACCTAAATATGGCCATTGAAGACGTGTCTTGGGAATTGTTCGAGGATATATTCTGAGAGAGGTACTTATCTAATGTTCTTCATAACTACACCTCCAAAAGTATCAACCATGGATTTCATAGTTTCATAATATAAACTGAGCAACGTTAAAAAGTGTGTACAAGGATCAAAGCAAGCCATTTGGTGAGGCACTCCTTAGAGATTAAGTCTTTCAATTTTCATTCATCTTTAACTCCAAGATCCAACAAACCTTTTCCATACTCCAAATTTTGTGACGAAAGGAGCCGGTGCTAGCACCTCTTTCAGTGAGTGTCAATGTACTAATCAATCTTGTGTTGATCTCGATGTGAATGGGAGTACATATGATACCAATTAGCACTTCAACGTGCTTTGGTTTTTTAATAGAATACTTAGCCACACATATTTTCTCTCAGTCATTGTATCACTATCATTGCATGATGATTTTTCCTCATCATTGCATGGTTGATGAAGTCCATTAACAAGTATTGCAAGAAGCAGTTCTTCTTGCATCATTGGAGGGACCATTGTTTATAATTCAATATCATGACTATCGTCGATATAATGAGATGATTGCAAGAGATTTCATTCCTCTTAATTGTTTATGCAGTAGAATAGTGATGAGGGAAAATATATGTCGTAGAATAGTGACGAGGGAAAATAACAATAGGGAAAAATCTCCAATTGCTCATTTGAACTGGGATGGGACGAACCGATGCTAAGACAGTAGAAAAAAGGTAATATCTCTTTCAAAATAAACAAGATTATTCATGAGGTAAATACATGAGATAGGTGCATAAAGTCTAAAGAAGATCCTCTGTAAAAGGTAGAAACAAACGTTTAACTATGCACTCAACATCGAATCGTCTGTATAATATCAATTTATTATGGAGGATTTTGAATATAGTTCTCTACAATATATATATATATATATATATATATATATATTCACAAAAATTTAGATGGTCAATTACGACTTCTTAATTCATTCCACTTCATAAAAAAATAAATGAAATAATATATATATAATTAGTAGAAATATTATATAAAAACATAAGCGTTGTTTCCATACAACTTGGATTCAAAATTTAACAATTATATTATACAATGAATTAACTAAATAAATGAAATACCGTGATCAAGAATGTTTATATATATGATGATCTTAAATATGTAATTTGTGCACGTCATTTCATTTACCTACTAATCCAAAGACTTCACCAACACCTCTGAGACAACGCTAGGAATAATCTTCTTCCCCTTTAACCTCGTAAGCCACAAAGGGGTCACACACAAAATTTTAGAAACTATAGCTCAAGATTTAGACGATTACACCTCTTTTCAAAGTTTGCAGCCCAACTCACACAAGTAAACCAGTCATATGAAAATTTGATAGCATTTTAGTCATCCAACAATAAGGTCATTTCCTCCTTACTCTACCTTCTTTTTATAACAAAATTTCTCTTGAAACTTGTCAATTCATGCACAGTTAAATAATTTTTAATAATTAAATTAGATATTATTCACACCCAACACATGTCACACTTTCCCCAAGTTGCACATGTTTATTTCTTTTTAATAAAAAAAATAGCATTTTCCCTCACATCCACAATTAGTTCCTAGATTTTCTCCTAATTGTCCCTTAGTTCCTCAATTTCTCCTTTATTGTGTCTCCTAGCTAATTTACAGTTGAGTTTTGATTAATATTCTTCTATTAGTTAGGATTTAGAGTCTAGTTTGACTTAGGATTCTAACTCTATGTTGATAACCCATTCTCTCATGAATTAATTTATTTTAATTAAAAATATTTTTATTAATTTCATGCACACATTGTGCACATGTCTTGATTTTTATTCTCCCTCTTATAGATTTTATTTAGTCCAAAGTTCCTTAGATCTATTTCTATAAAATTCATTTAGACATAACAATTAGACTTAGGTTTTATTATGCTTCCAGTTTATAATTTTTTATAAATTTATATTCTATTTTCTATCAGTTCTAAGTATTTGTTTTATTCTCTAAAGTCTTTTATATTTTTATTAACTCGTTAATTTATTCATTTGATGTGTCATTCAAGACGCACCTATGTGCTCCAAGGATGCCACTCACCATTTTACTTAGTTTGGAAGTTGTATGATGCTTGGAGTCAATACTCCACTTTTCAACTTTGTATGAGACTAAGGGATTATTGAAGAATAAGGAATTTGACTTATTGTGAACCCCTTATAAATCCTCACAAGAGGTTGTCTCAGTATTCTCTCATGACATCGTGAACCTATGAGGAACAAGGTAGTCCTTAACCTTTAGTTCAAGCCACAGTGTGAGTGTTATTAGGTTGTTATAGGGATGTTTCCACACATATCCCTAATCTTTTTGATATATGTGTATGACCCCTTTACTCCATATGTGAGTCGTATTAGCAAGCATCACCATGCCTACATCCACTGACAAAAATAATATTAATATTTCTCATCCATGAAATCCATAGCTGAAATCATCATCATAACACATGCGTAATAAAATCAAGTACTCATAATTAAAGTCAGTAGTCCACTCCTTGACCCAATCTAGAGTCCAAGGAATCTTGTCAATGCCATCATCATCCTCATCATGTCAATTTTCTTTCACACTCAAGAAACCTCATCATAATACCTGTCAATGTTATACATCAATATTAATAATATAACAAATTTCAATACTCAATCATACCATAAACTCATAAACCAAATTAGAAAATCATAATGTACCATATTTAGCTAGATCACTTGCACAAAAGTGTCCTCAAATAATAATCATTATTATGAAAATATGGTCAGTGAAAATTTCGATGTTACAAGAAAACAATCGCAATCAAACATACACATAGATTTACCTTGCAAATACAATTGGGAAAACCAAGAACATGTTTTAGAGTTGCACCTCTAATTCTATTATATCTCTTCATTGTTACAACACAATATACATAAGATCCTACATCATCTAAAAAACCTTTAATATATTAACCCTCGATTAAAACTCAACCGTAGTTCCTGAACTTAAATTAGATTACCATGGACCACAAAATTGTGTGTCATAAAATTGCCAATGAATAAAACCATAACGAGAAAAACCAATCGATAAAAAACTCTTGATAAAAACCTATCAATGATTTTTCTCGCCACGGGGCCCTTTGGGCCCTTTTGCGACCCCCTTTCACTAAACCATGTGCAAATAATATAACACATACTCCTAGTTGTTTTTTGTTTGCATATTGGGGATTGTATAATTTCTTGATCAATGATCTAGGGAAGTAATTCCCATTGTTTCTCTGCAACAAGAAAATTTATCAGTCCTTACAAACTTTGTAATTGAATCTGCAACATTCTTCAAGGTATCCACCTTCACTAGTATCACCTTCTTGTATTGAACCAAGTCTCTCGCAAAGTGATACTGAACATAAATATGCTTTGTCTTAAAATGATAAGTTGGGTTCTTCACTAGGAAGATTGCACTCAGACAGTAGCAATCTATCCTTATTGTCTGTTGTACCAACCCAATACTTGAACATAATATATGTAGTGATATTGCTTCTTTCCTTTCATGATTGGTTTCCATGAATTCAACTTTTTTAATTGAGAGTGCCACTTAATGAGAACCGTGACCTGAAAACAAGAATTCACGCCCAAAAACCCCATATGTTTGCATAAAAAACATCGAAATCAATCTTCAAATCAAAAAGTGGTGCTATTGATAGCACCATTTTTTAAAATAGGGTCAAAATTAAAACATTTTTTAAACATGGCCTTCAAAACTCAGACAGTAGCTCGGAAAAACCTTAAAATCAACACCTAAAAAAAAAGGATGTTTTTTTTTTTTTTTTTCCAAACATTAAAATTTTAAATAATTTGAAATCATATTTTTAGCACTTGGTACCATTAAAACCAAAACCTCAAAATCAACCATCAAATTGAAAAGTACAACTACTAGTAGCACCTATTCTAAAATTGGGGTATGAAAATGACACATTTTTATAAAGTGGTAAAAGAACTCATCATTACTGTAAACAAAATCATAAAATCAACCCTTAAATGTTTATTTTTT
The DNA here is from genome assembly GCA_010110895.2 of Picea sitchensis. Lineage (NCBI taxonomy): Eukaryota > Viridiplantae > Streptophyta > Pinopsida > Pinales > Pinaceae > Picea > Picea sitchensis. The sequence goes on along the minus strand of SNQJ01S0021417.1, from coordinate 45,074 downwards.
AAATATTATTATCACTCAAAGAACAAGGTAATACATAATGCCATGAAAATATCACAATATACTTTAAAACTTCAACGTCACTTTAAAAAAAAGAAGGTAAATACAAGTTACATTGAATGAAACATAAATTATTTCTTAAAAGTGTTGTTATATTGTCCATATTCAAAACATATAAGCTAAGAAATTTTATTATATTCTCCATAATAAAAACATGTAATTCATAAAACATATAAAATATTCATAATTTCATGTAATCTCATATGTAAGTTCAATGTTCATTTCTAGTTACCATACAAACATCATATGGATAAAAAATACATAAAATGTTTCATACACTTATTCATATTGACTCATGGTTTCTGAAATACCATCAGAGTATACATTTTCTTCAGATAGATGATTGGATGAAGATGTAGATGATCCATACTATTCTCTATTGTCAATGAATGCATCATCTGAGTCTACATGCATGCCCAACATTTCATATGTCAAATGTCTTTTAGATTTACGACTAGGTTCAACAGACTCTCATCTTGCATTTATTTCTTGTGGAAAAAAACTCTTGATAATCTATGTTGTCTTGGAGCGAAGAGTTCATCTCTTTGTCAAATTGAAGTCATAAACAAGTATGTCAACATCATCTAATTTTAAGAGGTCAGTGTGATGACGAGTTTTATTTTGACCCTTTATTTTTCTCTTCCTATTGACATGTTTCTCAACCACATTCTCTGGCTTCTACACACCATTAAATGGGTTTGTACTTGTTGCATACCAATGCACTTCAATTGCAATAACATCATCATTTTATTTCTCAATCTTTATAACCTTTCCAATCTAAAATGGATAACTATGTAGATCTTCAAACGTTAAAAATGAAATCATGCTACCCTCCTTAATATCTTGTACTAAACCCCTATAAAGGTCTTCCATGGTTTCACGTTGTGCACACAACCTTTATGAACCAATATACATTTCTCTTTCCTCTCCTTGTGTAAACTCAATATCACCTTGAGATTCTTGTTGAACTTCAACTATGTTTGTTTCTTCATATTCATTTGGCATATTTGTGGACAATGAAATGGAGTCTTCAACATTGTATCTTCATTTGTTGAGATTGAAATTATGTCACTTTGACTATTGAAAAAAGACTCCCACCAAACATAATCAGCAACATCAAAGTACTCATATGTATCCTTAATTGACTTTTTTATTTCTTCCAAGAATTCATAATAATCTACATCTCTATTATGCCTACATGCATTATGGATTTCAACAATTGATTATAAAAATAATAACTTTGATGCAAATATTGGACGATCTGGAATGAACTTCAAAAATATTAAACCCGATGAAGGCCCCCATTCTTTAGTAGTTGAATACTTCTTTCTGCATATAAGTGTTTTCCCATCAATTTTTTTGAAAAAAAATTGATGTTGAAAGTTAATGTCATTAAGTTTCTCAATACATTTTTCTTCACGATGTGATCCCTGAATAAATCTTCGCATGTCAACAATTTCTTCTAATATATAAAAAACATGCTCTAGAATGTATGTTTTCTTAATACATTCAATCAATGATGGTAGGCTTCCAACGTTTTTCTCTTCAATGTTACTGAAAAATGACTAAACATTTGATTAATATAATGATGAGTGTGTCCAACAAGAAGGAAACCAACTTTCACTTTTTGAAATATTCTCATTTCAACAAGCATGCTTAGATATCCAAACATAGTTTGATTTGTATTTTCATGACCAGTGTTGTCCAACTGTAGATAGAGAACTTGAGGAAGATTTCCAAACCAGTGAGTGAGAACATGATGAATTATGGTGATGGTCAGATTTGTATCATTATGAATATATGGAGTTGTGAAGTAATGACGCAGCCACACTCCTCGAAGCACGTGCACTTCCTCAGGACCTTCTTTTGTTCATGGCCCAAAGAACTCAAAGGTTCCTCTGATTCCCTATCGAGAATTTTCCTTACCCACATCAACTCTTCAACTGATCTCCCTTAATGATCGGGAAATCGAACTTCATGATTTTGCGAGTCTCGTGGTCACGCACCTCGTGCTTCACAATACTCTGAAACCCAATGGATAAATGCTAATCGCCTTCCTATACCTATCGGGAATCCTGTCGTCGATATTTTCGAAAATTATGTTGTCGAAAATAACTTACCTTGTTGATCCCCAATTTCTAATATGCCAATACGTCTATGCGCACGTGTGGGTTGACCTTTCCACCCCTGCTTCAACCCCTCTGTCAGAATTTCGGGATTCGTGGGATCATGAATCCTGGTGTCAATGGACTCGGGACTTACCTTTTCCCGATCCCCGATACTATGCCACCTGTCTTCCACTAACTCTGGTTGTGGCCCACACGACCCTTCCGTCGGGATATCGCGTTTCGCGATTTCAAGAGGCAAGTGTTTCCTGTTCTCAGAAACCCCGATTCTCCGATATCCAACGCACGTGAGGATTGAACCTTCCACGTCACTATCCCCTCATCGCCTTTTCGGACATCGCGGGATCGCGATTCCTGATGTAGTGATTTCTTTGTCCCCGAGATTCCTGAAATGTTGAACCCCGACTCCTCTCGGATATTGTGACACGTGTCCACCCTGAGATCCACGGCTGGGACTTCTTCTCGGGGTTTCGAGACTTGAAAGGTCTCAAGTTTCTGGAATTCTGAAACCCCGATGCTCCAATATCCCGATGCCTCTCCAGGACTTTCCTCTGCTCACGAGGACTTAACTCCCGTGCAACTTCTGCCTGATCGAACGGCTGACAGCAATCTTGAACTAGATCTAATGGCTCTGGTTCGTACTCCTTCCCTGTGCTCCTCCGGATGCTCCCTGGACACGAACACCAATGGTCCAGATCTAATTCCCAACCGATATGATAGCTATTGTTGCTCCTCTTGAGCTTCTGCGCTCTCTTCCCAATCTTGGAAGAAAAATTCAAATTCCTCAAAGGCCTCGACCTTTGTCTCATCTCTCCTCTGCGAGCTCTTCAACTTTGAACCTCGCCATGCGTATGAAACACTAACTCATCCTGAGCTTTCTTCCTTCGAATCCTCAAAGGATTCCTTTGACCTCTGTGCCTCTGCAGAGTCCTCACACGCAAAGTGCTATCTGTCCTAAGCTTCTCCTATAGCTTCGACCTCTATAGAAATGTATCCTTGTTCCTTTCTCCCACAAATGGAGAATGTTTAGATGCTCTCCTAGCTCCTTTTTATCCAACAACCACTGGCTAGGCTTTCATGGTGTTCAGTAACCCTATGAAGATCCTTTCGTGGAATCTTCCTCACTTCCAGAACTCGAAGAGTTCTCTTCTTTGTGCCTGTCTGCACACTTACTCAATACCCACCTGGCAGAGTTTCTTCTCACATAACGTTCAACAGTTCTGTCCCTTCTGTGCACCCTTTTCACCTGCTCAATGCCCACCTGGTAGATATTCTCAGAATCCTCAGTGATTCTGTTTCTTTTCTTCTCTGAACTCACAACAGAGTTCTTCTTTTGTGCACTCCTTGCACTTGCTCAATGCCCACCTGGAAGAGCTCTCAGAATCCTCATTGATTCTGGCTTCTTCTTCTCTGAACTCACAACAACGTTCTTCTTTAGCACCTTGTGCCCACGCTCAATGCCCACTTGGAAGATATTCTATAGAATCCTCAATGATTATGTCTGCAACTGTGTATCAACTACACAGCCTCACCTCTAAGGTGTTCAACAACCTTGAGGTCTTCCTTTGAGTTGATGATTCTAGCTCCTGTGCCGCAGCAGGTCTTCGTCCGAACCTGCAATGTTCAGAAGTGCATCCTCTGTGCACCAGTATTCAGAGTCTGTAGCACTCTGTCATGCCCTCCTGGCATGAAACCACAAAGACCTTCAACCCTGAAATCAAACAACCTGCAAGTGCATGGTAACAACACACATTCACGGGATAATGGAACACTCACAGACATGCACATAATACAGAACTCATGCAGGAAAAACTGCTTCTGTTTAATATTAAAAATAGCAAATGCCTATAATTACAAGGTGTTCTCGAGCTCTCTCTGGCTCTTCTAAAACTTCTACCTCCACTACAACTCAACTCTATCCTAGCTCAACTCTCCCAAAATGAGATCTGAAATATATTTTACCTGAGGGCTCAATCGAGCGCTTCCCTCCAGGTCTACCTACTCTATTCAATTACAATAAATGACTATCTAGTCTAGCATCTGGAACTAGATCTCAGCCGATCTACCTAACGCCTGTATAAAATCACGACTTCCCAGCTCAATAGGCTAAACTCATTAAACTACATTCATTTCAAATTCAAAATGAGGGCTATGCCTCTCTTCATCCTTTGAATGCATGCGCGCTGACGTGGCTGGCTGGCTGGCTGGCTGGTGTGGAGAGATGCTCCTGCATCAAAATCCTCAGCTGCAAAATCATGATTTCCTGCTCATGCACTTCCCCTCTAAGCTGTTGGAAATCCTGCTGGATCCCAAACAAATATCTGGAGTTTTCCATCTACTCCTTTCTACTGCTGCTGCTTTTGCGCTGTTGCTGCTACTTCTCTCCTGCCCAGCTTCTCCTTCCTAATAGTGTCTGTTGATCTCAACATCAGCCTTCTTATGTCTTCTATCACCTCATCCAGCTGCTCCAATGGCTGGCATGGATGATTTTAGGGGCTGAATTTCTCTCATGGGCTAATTTTCCATGGTTTTTCCAAAAACGAGATTCGCTATTTTAAAAATGATTCACCCAAATTCTATAGGATAAAATTATTTTACCTTAAAAATCGCTGAAATTTTATAAAAACTATATAAAATCCTTAGAAATTTGAATATTTTTACAAAAATATCGCCAAACATTTATAGTTGGCATATTAAAGATTAGTAAGATTCGCCAAGGTTTCTACATTTTAAAATAAATTCCCATCCTTAAAATCACCCCTGATGGCTGGCTCTGCTCATGCAGTCTCCCCAGCTGCAAAAATTTTCGGCCGATGGGTAGATCATCATGATATCCCATGCCTCCATCTAATTCCAACCTCGCCTGTTGGATGTGCACGCTCTGCACCTTCACCCTTCTCTCTAGGGCTTCGATCTGGTCATACAGATCAACCAAACTAGTGTTGTCTGTCTCTCCTTCTTCTCCTGCTGCAAACTCCCATGTTGCAGTGTTTTCAGTCCCCTAGCTGAAAATATCAAGCCATTCCTCAGAATGATCGTTTCCTCCCTCTGCCTCTCCTTCTTCTGCTGTTAGCTTCAATGCTACAGCTATTTCAGCTTCCTGGCTGAAAGTAGTGAGCCATTCCTCAGAATGCTCATCATCCTCTCCTGCTTCTACTTGGGCATTCTCAACCACCTACTCCAATTCTTCTTCCCTGACAGTCTCAGCCAACTGTTCTTCTGTTGTTGTCACATTTGCAATACGTTTTTCCTGCCTCCTCCTGGGCAAATGGTAGGGGTATTTAAATTCCCCCAATCATTACACAGCTTCTCAATTCCTCCGCTATCAGTTGCATCTGCTGATCTAAATTCATCTGTTCTGTCAGCTCCTCTGGATGATTCCAACTCATTTCATCATCCCTTCCCATCTGGCAATATGGGATGTGTTCGCTTCTTCCCTGGCAGACTGCGAGATCAAATGATCCCACCTTCATCAGTACTCCTTGCCGAACTTGACTCACCTCTGAGTCCACGAGACTTTCAGACAGTCTCCAATGCCCATCTCTGCCCACCTAACAATATGATATGCTTTCACTGCCCTCCTGGTAGTCTTCGAGATCCCGCAACGATCTCATATCATTGCCCAACTAGCAATGTAAAATTCCCTGATTGGCCTCCTGAAATTTTGTGAGATCTTCAGCTGATCTCAACTCTATTCCCTTGCCCACCTGGCAATCTAGAAACCTTCTTCTACCCTCCTAGCAGTCTGTGAGATCTCGCAGTGATCTCAATTCGTTTCCTTCCTGGCCATTTGAAATTCCTTGACTGTCCTCATGACAGTCTATGAGATCCCACAACGATCTCAGCTCTTTTCCCTCCTGGCAAACTGGAATTTCCTCTCTTCCCTCCTGGCAGTGCTTGAGATCATTAGTTGATACCATTTCAATTTCCAAATCATTGAGACTTTCCCCAGTCTCTGGTTCGCATATCTAAACCATCTCTTCTGTGGCCTTGAGGTTTTTAGCATACCTCAGCCATCCTTTCAACAGCCTATGCTGTCTTATGACCATCATCTCCCTGATTGTCCATTTCACTTTTTTCTTCTTCATGGACCACTCATACACCCATCTCGGCTTCTTATCCCACTGCATATTTAATTCGAGCTTTTCCATCTCTCTCTTTATGTCAGCGATCTCTTCATCTATTTCTGCGAGCTCTTCTGCTTTGCTCTTCCTCCCAGCATGCCTATGGCCTTCAGTAACCATGGTGTTGTCAATATCTACTTTCCTATAAAACCTACTTCTTTCACTCCGCATTAAGAGTGTTTCCAGTTTCATCTTCCTACAGTTTCCTTGACTGTCTTCTTGATTTTCACCTACCTGCAAACAACCATCACAGAGCCTCCAGCACTCTGTCTTATTTCGTCTCCTCTGTCTACAACATACAAACAAAAACAGGCTCTGATACCACTTAACGTGTGTATCAGAGTGCTCCAGTTCCTCTTTTCTCCTCTCGCCTGAAATATACATACAAGAATCTGCTCTGATACCACTCTTGACATAGCCGCACTCCTTGGAGGACGTCCGCTTCCTCAGGACCTTATTTTGTTCACGGCCCAAAGAACTCAAAGGTTCCTCTGATTCCCTATCGGGAATTTTCCTTACCCACAACAACTCTTCAACTGATCTCCCTTAATGATCAGGAAATCAGACTTCGCGATTTCGCGAGTCTCGTGGTAACGCACCTCGTGCTTCACAATACTCTGAAACCCGATGGATAAATGATAATCGCCTTCCTATACCTATCAGGAATCCTCCAGTCAGGATTTTCGACAATTATGTTGTCGAAAATAACTTACCTTTCTTATCTCCAATTTTCGATATGTCGATACGCCTATACGCACGTGTGGGTTGACCTTTCCACCCCTGCTTCAACCCCTCTGTCGAGATTTCGGGATTTGCAGGATTGCGAATCCTAGTGTCAATGGAATCGGGACTTACCTTTTCCCGATCCCCGATACTATGCCACCTATCTTCCACTAACTCTGGTTGTGGCCCATACGACCCTTCCATCGGGGTTCGTGTTTCGCGATTTCAAGCGGCAAGTGTTTCCTGTTCTCAGAAACCCCGATTCTCCGATCTTCGATGCACGTGAGGATTGAACCTTCTACGTCACTATCCCCTCATCGCCTTTTCAGACATCACGGGATCGCGATTCCTGATGTAGTGACTTCTTTGTTCCCGGGATTCCCGAAATGTCAAATCCCGACTCCTCTCGGATCTTCTGACACGTGTCCACCCTGAGATCCACGACTAGGAATTCTTCTCGGGGTTTCAAGACATGAAAGGTCTCGAGTTTCTGGACTTCTGAAACCTCGATGCTCCAATATCCCGATGCCTCTCCAAGACTTTCCTCTGCTCGCGAGGACTTAACTCCCGTGCAACTTTTGCCTGATCGAACGACTGACGATGATCCTGAACTAGATCTAACGGCTCTGGTCCGTTCTCCTTCCCTGCGCTCCTCCGGCTACTCCCTGGATGCGAACACCAATGGTCCAGATCTAATTCCCAACCGATCTGATGGTTGTTGTTGCTCCTCTTGAGCTTCTGTGCTCTCTTCCCAATCTTGGAAGAAAAATTCAAATTCCTAAAAGGCCTCGACCTTTGTCTTGTCTCTCCTCTGCGATCTCTTCAACTTTGAACCTCTCCATGTGTATGAAACGCTAACTCCTCCTGAGATTTCTTCCTTTGAATCCTCAAAGGATTCTTTTGACCTTTGCGCCTCTATAGAGTCCTCGCACGCAAAGTGCTATTTGTCCTGAGCTTATCCTATAACTTCGACCTCTGCAGAAATTCGTCCTTGTTCCTTTCTCCCACAAATGGAGAATGTTTGGATGCTCTCCTGGCTCCTTTTTCTCCAACAACCTATGGCTGGGCTTTCAGGGTGTTCAGTAACCCTTTGAAGATCCTTCCGTGGACTCTTCCTCACTTCCAGAACTTGAAGATTTCTCTTCTTTCTGCCTGTCTGCACACTTACTCAATACCCACCTGGCAGAGTTTCTTCTCACATAACGTTCAACAGTTCTGTCCCTTCTGTGCACCCTTTGCACCTACTCAATGCCCACCTGGTAGATCTTCTCAGAATCCTCAGTGATTATGTTTCTTTCATTCTCTGAACTCACAGCAGAGTTCTTCTTTCGTGCACTCCTTGCACTTGCTCAATGTCCACCTGGCAGAGCTCTCAGAATCCTCAGTGATTCTGGCTTCTTATTCTCTGAACTCACAACAGATTTCTTCTTTAGTACCTTGTGCCCACGCTCAATGCCCACTTGGCAGAGCTTCTACAGAATCCTCAATGATTCTGTCTACAACTGTGTCTCAACTACACAGCCTCACCTCTAAGGTGTTCAACAACCTTGAGGTCTTCCTTTGAGTTTATGATTCCAGCTCCTGTACCTCAACACGTCTTCGTTTGAACCCGTAGTGTTCAGAAGTGCATCCTCTGTGCACCAGTGTTCAGAGTTTGCAGCACTCTGTCACGCTTTCCTGGCATGAAACCACAAAGACCTTCAACCCTGAAATCAAACAACCTGCAAATGCATGGTAACAACACACATTCACAGCATAATGGAACACTCACAGACATGCACATAATACAGAACTCATGCAGAAAAAACTGCTTCTGTTTTATATTAAAAATAGCAAATGCCTGTAATTACAAGGTGTTCTCGAGCTCTCTCTGGATCTTCTAAAACTTCTACCTCCACTACGACTCAACTCTATCCTAGCTCAACTCTCCCAAAATGAGATCTGAAATATCTTTTACCTGAGGGCTCAATCGAGCGCTTCCCTCCAGGTCTACCTACTCTATTCAATTACAATAAATGGTTATCTAGTCCAGCATCTGGAACTAGATCTCAGTCGATCTACAATAAAGGTCGATCTACCTAATGCCTGCATAAAAGCACGACTTCCCAGCTCAACAGCCTAAACTCATTAAATTACATTCATTTCAAATTCAAAATGAGGTCTACGCCTCTCTTCAGCCTTTGAATGCGTGCGCGATGACGTGGCTGGCTGGCTGGATGGCTGGTGTGGAGAGATGCTCCTGCATCAAGTAAACCCTTGGACACATTTTTCCATTGAAAACCATACAACCAACCAAGTGAAACTGAATGAAATTCTCTTCCTATAAATTTTTGGGTGTACAAAAAAATGTGGTAGAATTGTTTTCTTCTCATTCATACCATCAATTATCATACCTAAATATATGTTTGGAGCATCATAACACTTCTTCCTATGTTTGTACAACTTTTTCATTTCACTTGATTGTTGATTATGATGTTCTTGAAGTGCTTTGACTATGGAATATGCACATGACATAAAATGAAAATATTGATCATATGTTTTCATAGTTGATAACTATTCAATTAAAAAAAAATAATACTAAATACATACCTATTTATGTTGCTTCAGATTTATCTCTTCTTTATTTAAGAGTAGCACATATACTACAAATCTTCATCCTTGACTTCTTAGGAATACAAACATTTTTGAATTTTTTCTTTCATATTCTTGTAAAATACGCATATGTAATAAAATTACCATTTCTTTCAAAACGTTCAACAAATCCTGTGTACAAATTGTAGATTTATCTCCTTGAGAAATTATATGGAATATGAATTGTGTCTATACTTGGCATACACTCTCCATGTTTGGAAACGAAATCACGCATCTATGAAAATGTAGTGTTTTTCAATGGCCCACTCTCTCATATACGATGTACCTTTGAATAAAATGAAGGACATTTTTCCGACCTTTTATGGATTCTTGATAGACTAAGACTACCAATTGAGTGAATTTTTTTTAAATCCTTTTTGCAAAGTAAAATATCCCCAATGCGATAATCATATCATGTATTAGTGGATATCATGCACCACATAAAATATGATTTTTTCATGCTCTTATTCATTGACAAATATGTCTTCTTTTTATTCAAGGAATACATGTAGTCCATGCTTTTCAGACGATTATTTTCACAACATTCACTTGAAAGCAATTCACTTATGGAAATTGATTTAGTGATAAATTCTTTCCTAGACCTTATATAACTAGAATGATTTGAATTGATATAAAAAGGTCTAGTCCTGATCCTACACACAATGTTAATTTGGAATGTCTCCACTATTTTGCTTATCACTAGAAGGAATATCAAACAAAACATTGTCATGAGACTGAACTAGAGAATGTCGATCACCTTGATTTGTTTCAACTAAATAATTGAAAACATCATCATCAACATAATCGTTTGGAGAAAAATCATAATCAACATTGTGTCCACCATTGAAATAATCATCTTCATTGCTTTAAAAATCCCCACTTGAGTGAAATATTTCACCATCCTACTTAGTGCCTTGAAAATCTTCACCAGTATCTTGAAAATCCTCACTTGGAGGAAAATAAGCATCATCAACATTGTTGTCTTTTAATTTATATCTTAGTAAAGAGTGTCCACCAATGACATAATCATCTTCACTACTTTGAAAATCCCCACATCAAAGATTTTCTTCATCATCCTCATCACTGACTTGAAAATCCTCACTTGGAGGAAAATATTCATTATCCTCATCGATACCTTGAAATTCCTCACTTGGAGGAAAATCATCATCACCAACATTTCTTCCTTTAAATTCCTCATTCACGAAAGGTTGTCCAACATTGTCATAATCGTCATCATTACTTTTAAAATCCCCACTTGGGGGGAATTGTTCAACATCCTCATTCATGCCTTGGAAATCCTCACTTGGAGGAAAATCTTCATCAGTACCTTCAAAATCCTCACTTGGAGGAAATTCATCATCACCAACATTGTTGTCTTTAAATTCCCCACTTGGGAAAGAGTGTCCACCATTGTCATAATCATCTTCATTGCTTTTAAAATTTCCACTTAAGGTAAATTCTCCATCATATTCATTGGTGCCTTGAAAATATTCATCGGTACCTTCAAACTCCTCACTTGAAGGAAAATTTTCATCCCAATCACTTAAACGTTGATCATGGTATCCACTTTGACCTACATTTTGATTATTGTCATTACTATTAAACTTTTGAATAGATTTATCACCATCATATTCCTCCTCTTCATCATCAGTGCCTTCAAAGTCCTTTGATTTAGGACTTTCATGAGGAACATGTTGAATAAAAAAATTTGCACTATGATCAAACTTCTGACTAGCTGAAAAATGCAATGCCTCATTTGCATTACAAGCATTCCTATCGCATTTCCTAGTCCCAACATAAAAGGTATGCAAACAATTTTTTGATGTCTTAAAAAAAAAAAAAAAAATTATCTAACGAAGCCATCCCTTCTCTCTAAGAACATAGAATGATGCAAATTTTTACCCTCCCAATGAAATTATTATAACTTTCATAATGATATTTTCCCTCTAAATCACCCCCCCCCCAAAAAAAATTCCTCCAAAATTTTCCCCTCAAATTTTTCCCTCCAAAATTTCCCCCCAATTTTTTCTCTTTATTATTTTCCCTTAAAAATAAAAAATAAAAATGTTATTTTATTTCGTTATTTATATGTTAAATACAACATTTCTCATGTTTATTTATTTATCCCACATTCATTAAACATAGCAATGATCTATATAATTTTAGGTATATATTTTGACAATATACCTAATTTTTATTTATCCCACATTTGTTATACTAACATTAATTTATATCATATGAGTTATATATACACAGTCTTGTTTTATCTTTTTAAATTGTGTGATATCTTGGGAAATATTCATTAAAGAATTTGGAGCAACCTACAAGGGAGAAACATCGAGAAGACATCTAAGGAGACTCTAGCATTTCAGAGGCTAGTTATTTTTTAAATTCTTACCATTTACCAAAAAACAATTATAAGATCATCTTTGAATCACATATTAATTTTTCATGAAAAAATTAAAAAACCTTAAATTTTTTAGATGTTTTCTATTTTTTCTAAGAAAATCCCAACTTTATAAAAAAATTGCGACTTTTTTCAAAAAAACATAACAAAATCCTTAAGATTTTTTGAAAAAAAAACCGAAAAAAAAGTCAAATTTAGGTATAGTTTTGTAAATAAATTTAGATTTTTTATTGTTTTTTACTTACATGTTTTTATTTTTTATCCATGGTGGTTACTGGGCAATGTCTGGGCTTGGTCGTGCAGGCTGGAGTGAGGTCGGGCATCGCCCATCCCCCTCACAGCTAAAGCACGGTCATGAGGCATCGCCCTAGACCATCCAGCCCCATGGCCAAGCCATGGGGGCTGGGGCGATGTCGAGCATCACCCCAACCCACCACGACCAAGGAACGGTCCTGGCATAAGCCTAATAACTCCATGGATCAAAAAAATTTAAATATGGATTAAAAAAAATTAAAATTTTTTAAATTAGTTCTTATTGTTTTTTACTTATTTTTTTTTATTTTTGGTCCATGGTGGTTATTAGGCAATGTCTAGACCTTGGTCGTGCAGGCTGGGGCAATGTCGGGCATCGCCCATCCCCCTTATGGCTAAAGCATGGTCCTGAGACATCGTCCTAGACCGTCCAACCTTGTGGCCAAGCCGTGGGGGTTGGGGCGATGTTGGGCATCGCCCCAACCCACCACTACCAAGGCACAGTCTCGGCATAAGCCTAATAATTCCACGGATCAAAATGTTTTAAATATGGATCAAAATTTTAAAAATAAAAATTAAATTAGTTCTTATATTCAATGTTTTGTTTTTAGTTTATTATAGTGTAAAAGGCCTAATTTTATTTTTTTATCTTATAGGAAAATGGCAGGAAATAGATTATTTATGAATATATCTAGATCACGACTTGCAATAATGGCATCCAAAGTTGCAACTGGAACCTCCATGAATGTTAGCCAACGAAATGATAGAATAACACCTAAGCTATCAAGGGCAATGAAGAATGTTAAAGAGTGGAAATTTGTGGAAGGTGAAAACAAACCGGAATATTCTTGGTTTGTTAAAGACAAGCAAGGAAACAATGGAGATCACATATATTTGTATTGTGTCGAATTAGAACATGTGCAAGGAAATTATCAGGAACTTGAATTGTTACGAGATATATGTTTGGTGCCAGCCACAAATATTTTTTAATGCACTCGTCAAACAAGTCAAAACTTATATCAAGTTTAGATATTGTTTCAAATTGAGCAATTATAACAAGAGTGAATGTTTTTCATAATTATGTGCATCCATCGTTGATGACATTGAGAAAGACAATGTAAGTTTTTTATTTTTACGTTTGTATCGTTTATTATTTTTAGTATTATTGTGATGTTTTAATTTCATTTAACATGAAAATGTTATATTTTATTTTTACAATATTTTGCATAACAACTTTCACATATGTTAGTGGGGATTTACTCTACAAAGAATAATATCATGGATGTCATCAATGCTTTTCATATTGAAAAGACACAAGAAGGAAGGAAAAAGAAATAGAAAGTAATGGAGGTTGAACCTGCAAGAATAGATAGAGAAGAACATGAAAGAAGAAACAAAAATCCGCATTCTATAAATCCTAAAAGGGTTACATTTAAAAATGAGGAAACTCTGAATGAATTTTTTTTTTATATTGGTCCCAATGAGGTTATCACTCCTCGCAAAAATAATAAACAAGATAAATGAAAAAGAGCGATGGCTAATGATGAGTCTATTCCTATTGATTATGAAGAAATCATTGATTTAGATGAAACAAATTTAAATCATAAGAGGAAGAAAAAAATGTCGATACTATTCAAGAAGCCATCATTAGCTCAGAGTATTATAGTGAAATTCCTAAAGGTAGCAGAGAAATAATAACACCATGTGTTGATCTAGAGGATAGTATTATAAAAACAACACAAAATTCCATTCGAAATAGAATGAGGATGAAGAAATTAGTTGATGATGGCCACACATTTCAGTTGAATGTGAAGCAACTTTGTAAACCCACAGAAGGGAAAGAAAAATATCAAATTAGAAAACCGCATCACTTGCATATTCACAATTTGAAACCATTTATTAGGTACAATCCATATGCACATGTGGTTTACAATCCATATGCACATGTGGTTGACTACCTAGTTCTTGTTGACCCAATGAAAGTTCTTACGAGGGAAGAATTTGATATATCAAAATGTTTTGACTACAAATATTATGTAATTGGAGGAAATCGTTCTGCGGAGGCTAGAAGAGAATTGATGCAAGAATATCCCAATAATCCTCTTTTTGAGATAGACAAATGCATAATTTATTCTGGTTTAACATATTCAGAAGAAACGTTACTGGCATTGGTTCATAACACAGACAATGAGTACATAATGTCTATGACTTTCATTCAAAGGGTAAGATTTATCCATAATGAATTTTATGAAATATGTCATGGGGAAAGATCAAATGTTGATGTCAAGTTTTGGAAGCAATGTTGTATGAAAATAGGATTCCCACTTGATGATGAAAATACAAAAGAAAAAAAAAATGAAAGAAAATGATATATTTAGAGCTATGGATAGTTATTTTCAATTGGCATTTAGAACTAGACAGGTATGGGATTCGATAGATGAGATCTTCACCCTATGAGGAAATATTAGTATAAAAAATTAGAGAGTTAAGAAGGATAAACCATTAATATGTGGCACAAGTAAGATAGGTCGTGACATAAAAAATATTCTGGATGATATGAGTAAAACACCTTGTAGATCAATACAAGGAGTGAAGGATGATAAACTTATCATGACTATATTATCACGTCTTAGTTCGAGAGAATTGCCAATGGAAGAAATGTGTGAGGAATTTGAAAAGTAAGTTTGTTGAGTTATTTTTATTTATGTCAGGACATAATTTATTTATTTATAGTTTAACACTTAAATTTAACATTATTTTTGTTTTATTTAGTCACAAGGTGTATATGATAATACAAGAATAAATGGTCAAGATGTTTAATGAAGAAATTTGAGATGATGTTAAACTCAACTATTCAAATTCAAGCTCTTCAACAATATTGAAACAATTTTTTGTCGCATTCAAAAATGTATGTTGATTTATTACATTCATATTATTCATTTGTAAGTTAATTTATTTCTATTTTAATAGTTATACATATACAACTATATGTTTTTTTTGTTTCATTAAAGATTCCAAAGAAGAATGCAGTTGGAGTACCTAAAACTTTCAAAAGTTTTATTCAAAAAACCAAGTTTGAAAGAGAAAGACAAAAACAAGTTCAAAATGTTCAACTTGATGACACCCTTGATCACAAAATTTGGAATGGGCTCGACACTATTCAATATAAAGTGATATTAGGTGATTGTGAACAAATTGCAAATATTGTTCCTAAAAAAGAATACTCCCTATTTATTGTGGATATCCCTCATGGTTATAATATCAAAAACATTGGATATGATATTGAGCCTTATACTTACAAAGATTTCGATAAAGTGGTAATGTAATTTATAGAAGTTACAACATCGTCATTTTTTAGATTTCTAGTATTTCATTCACACACACAACAAGGAATAGTACAATCAAGATTCAAGGGAAAAGAAAAGACAAGGATGCAGTTTATTTGGTAATATATTGAAAGTGTGTGTTTAACAATTAAGATTAGAAAACAATTTTATTAATTCACAAGTTAATTGAATTTGCACTTATTTATGTTACAGGCACAAGCCTAATATTCAGAGCTACAATAGAGAATCATTTAAACTTGATTTTGAGAGTATGCATCTTGCAACCTAGACAAAAGATGATTCTTATAATTCTATTATTTTCAATGCAAAGGATGGAGAGACTCTTAGTAGTATATTGGTATACAATGTTGTGGTTTGAAAGCTAACATATCAGGAAAAATATTTGAAATGAGAGGCGGTTAACATTTATCCAAAAACAAAAGAATTAATTAATTATCTTATAGATACATTTTCAAATGAAGGGGATTTGGTTTTGGATGTGTTCTTGGGTTCAAGTAAGAATTATGATCTAATATTTATGAAATCATACTTCAATATTATATTATTTTAAATTTATGTATTTTTACACTATCTAACTTCATTATTTATTTTGTATTTGGTGATTAGGTACAACATTAGCATGTTGCTTACATAAAGGAAGGAATTGCATAGCCATTGAAAGTGATCAAATGCAATGCAGTTTTATTCAACAAAGAATTAATGTTATTCTAGCTCTTCCACATGAAATGCAAGAATTTGGCTTGAGGAAATGATATTTTAGTGAATCAAAGGTGGAAAAATTGTCAAAGGAACTTCAAGTACCATTAGGAGGAATGATTAGAAATAATCATTTTGGAGAACTTGTGGATATGAAAGAGTCAATGGAAGAGCAAAATTACACAATGAAAGCAGAAAATGGCGTCAAAGAAGATGAGAATGTGTTTGTTGAAAATGATGAATTTGGGACATATGATATTGTTGATTAGTTTTAAGATGTCTTTGAAGACGATGCTCAATTTTGCAAATTTTTAATGAGCTATAACTATAATGTTTTGACTTCCAAATTTTAAAATAAGAATAAAGATGTATCTATTGTTGTTTTGTGATGAATCTTTTTATTATTATTTTTTTTTCATTTTATTTGTATGTGAATGACTATACATTGAAATTTTTTATTAAATGTTGTCATTTTTTACTTCAAATGTATAAAACTATAAAAGAAAATGATAATTTTTAATAAAATTTTGATTTTTTTTGTTCAATTGTGTCCATAAAAATGTTTTATTTGACATGTTATTTTAAGGAATATGTACCAAAATGTATAGGTTTTTTTGTTATATGTGGCTATAAAATGTGTATTTTTTTGCTAAATATTTAAAAATCATGTTATTTAACTACAATTGTTTTCAATGTATTGAAGTAAGGGTAAATAATGTGTTAAAAATAATGTTTTTCACTATATTTAAAAAGTATGGAACAATAAATTAATTAAGAAGATAAAATTATATGGAAAATCGTAACTTCAAAAAAGTAAATGGTAAAAAATATTTGGAAGATTGAAAGAAGGATGAAAAATGACTAAAAATAAGGTTGAATAAAAAAAAATAGAAAAAAATGAAAATAAATGAAAAATAAGCATTTAAAAAAATAATGTGGAAACATTGTGGATCAAAAAAATTAAAATATCGAAAAACCACCTAAAAATAGATGGGAGTGCTACCGGTAGCACCATTTTTTAAAATGGAGTAAAAAAATGGACACCCAAAAAATGAGAACTCTGTAGAGTTCTCCTTAAGTTGATAACTATGTTACATACCCACTTGTTGATCTTCAACGATCCATATATCCAATCCAGTCTACATCAACAAAGCCATGTATTTCCAGGACTTTATCAAATCCTAGTCTTCCTTGGTAGCACAATCCATAAATAATAATGCCACACAAATACCTGAAAAACCCTCTTTACTATTTTTGAATGCTCCTTCTCTGATTTTGACATATATCGGCTCAAAACTCCCACTGCATGTTTAACATCCCGCTCTTGTGAGCACTTGTTATAGACTAATTCTTTGAGGACACTTGTGTTCAAGTGATCTGGTTATAGTACATAATTGTATATTTCTCTTGTGGATATTTATGATGATGTTGATGATTATGATTTGATGTTATTGATATATGCGTATTGACATATGTTATTGATGAGTTTTCTCTGAGTGTGTAGGATATTGGACAGATTGTGGATGTCGATGGCATCAATGGACCTTCTTGGAGTCTGGATTGAGTTAGGAAGTGGATTGTATTGGTTTGAGTATTCATTTATGCATATGTGACATATGATAGATTAACTAGGAGAAGACTCTTATTTTAACTCAACTTACATTTAGTAAGGCGTCATTCATTAATTGAAAATAAGAGGAATAAAGAAACAACTATGAGTGATTTTAGAAGCGCTTTTAGGATGGGTGAGGGAAATTGACTTTTATAAAATTAAATTGTCGATTTACTTGTGCAACTAAGGGAAATGGTGACAAGTGTATGGGGGAAGTAATTCTTAATTAATTATTTTAAAAGTGAATTAAATCTGCAAGTGTCATTAAGGAAACTCCTATAAAGAAAATAGGAAAAAGGGAAAGGGGAACACACTGGTTATGAGTAAAGTTATGCTTCAGAAATTTGACTGGTTTTACTTGTGAGAGTTGGGATATCCATGTTTGGGAGAGAGAGTGGTGGATTTACCTTGCGAGGCAAGATCAGAGCTAGAGTATTTTTTGGTTTTGTGTGTGTGGCCCCTTTGTGGCTTGGGGGAATAAAGGGGAAGAAGAATACCCCTAGTGTTGGCTAGGAGGTACTGGCAAAGTCTATACAATTAGCAAGAGGGAGATCAGAAGGAACATCAGTTGCCGTAGATCATCCTCAGGTCCATCTTCGTCGCCTTTAGATACGATATTCCTAAATTGATATCTAATTCAATAAGCTTAAATTAAAATGTAGTTTGAATTCTAATATATATTATTGCCAATATGATATCAAATGGGGCATTCACGTGATGTATATTAGGTGCTTCAAGATGAGTTATGGAAACCAATGCCAATGCAATTCTCACCAAGGTCCTTGGCATTGGCGTTAGCCCTCTTCTATTGTGAATCCTTCATTATTAGTACTAGATTTCGTCTCTGTCTAAAAATTGTAGAGCTTAACGATAGTGATGTTAAAACATTTGGATGCTTAAAGG
The DNA here is from genome assembly GCA_010110895.2 of Picea sitchensis. Classification (NCBI taxonomy): domain Eukaryota; kingdom Viridiplantae; phylum Streptophyta; class Pinopsida; order Pinales; family Pinaceae; genus Picea; species Picea sitchensis. The sequence goes on along the minus strand of SNQJ01S0021417.1, from coordinate 26,196 downwards.
ATTCAACTCCTCCTATAACCATTGCGCATACACATTCTGTTCACTTTCAAAGTGCATTGTGAATAGAAAATAGGGAATAATAACCAAAAATTAAGTCAACCTTCGATACTGTAATTGATGGTTTATATCCATAACATCTCGAGAAGCATCCTCCTGGTCATAATAACAACCATATTGTAATGATATTAAAATTTACTTAAATATTAATAACAATGATCTTAAGATGTTAAAGCTTTTAGAAAATTAGTTGAATCGACGTTGATTCCGGTATTTATTTTCTGTATAATGAATAGGATAACAACCATATTGTAATGATATTAAAATTTACTTAAGATATTAATAACAATGATCTTAAAATGTTTAAACTTTTAGAAAATTAGTTGAATCGACGTTGATTCCGGTATTTATTTTCTGTATAATGAATAGGATTTGATGGTTCGCTGTAGTCTTTTATTGCTCGGAAATTTTAGAAACTAATTATCGTTGTCCCATACGAGCCTCATTATTCCTTGATCTTTGTAGGTTATGGTATTTTATGGAATTGTTTTAATCTCTGTATAAAACGAGTTGCACCCGCATGTAATTCATCTTCCTTCATAAAGGCGAGGCATGCATGCATGGAGCATGTTGTTTTAATATGTGTATAATAGTTAGGAGGCACCTTTCTCTCAGGACTTGATGTCGTAACCTGTAGCGTGTAAGGACTATCGATTTTCAAGGGACGCGGAGGTCCAGACGATCTTCGATTCCGACGTGAACGAGGGACATTCTTCTTGGGCGGGCCCATCATCACCCCATCTCCAGCCCTAGCTGCTCTCCTTAACCTTGAGTTCCTGGTAGCGTCCCCAATCCTCTTGCTAATCTTTGCATGCCCATTCGGCGCTTCTCAGCGTACCTTAGCCGCGTCACTTTCGTTAACGTCCCTTGCTACCTCCCCATCCTTCATCACATTCCAGTCTTAAATTTATCTTCTTGCCTTGGCGTTATGGTGGCATAACCCTGTGGTGATATGGCCCCATCGTAGCAAGTTTTCTTACCATGTTAGTTGGATCTGAGAGTAGGCGACTTGCATCCACACTCGGGAGTCTCCTTCTTTTCAAACTGGAATTTTCTAGTCTGGTAAACCCTCGGGAGCTGGAGTTCGGTGGATGTTTTGTGAAGGAACCCCTGGGGACTTTAATTTAAAGAATAGTGGCCGTTGAATGTATAAGTCAACCCTATGATGAGGATGGATTCCCTTCCCGGGTGTGGCTGGATTGGGTATAAGATTTAATTTTAAAATTTAATAAAAACTTATTCCTTTGAAGCTATCATCCCAATGGAAGGGGCATACCAGGGTAGTGAGCACAAATGTTATGCAAGTATTTTCATGGGATTGGGTTCTCCACTAGCTAAAATTTCTTAATCCAACTATCGCTTGATTGGTATAGGAGGGAACTTTTGTGGTTTTCTCATACTTCCCTTCGATCGATACGTGGTAGTTGCATCCCTTTGGTATTATCGTAATTTTTATTTCTCAAGGTACTTTTAAATAAATGATAAAGATTGCTTGGTTTAGTGCTAATTGATTGGACTCCCTTGTCTTCCTTTGGACAATATGTGACCTAAGATTTACCTTGATACTTAGCTAAACCCTTGACCTATTGAATTTTCTTAAGGGCATGTACCTTGATACAATAGGTGATCTAAGATTTCCCTTGATACTTAGCTAAACCCTTACCTATTGAATATTTTCTTAAGGGTATGTACTACCCCTTTTTAATTACCTTGATACTATCATATTTTCATCCTACACAAGATTGTTATGAATAACTCCTCCCTATGTGTATTGGGACTAAGAAGGTCATCATGACTTATCCTTACATACTTTAAGATTAGATAAGATAACCTTGTAAGGAATAATATCTAATAGTATCTCCTAAGAAACTAATTATATTCTTTAGTTTGTCATATAAATAGTGAAACGATTTAAATACAAAAGAACCTTTCATCTTATAATAATTGGATATAATAGTAGATGGATAAGTGCAAATTCTAGTAGGGCTCATCTAGTGAATTTGGGAGCTTGAATTTAAGTAGTTACGTTAGTAAGAATGAGCCTCCTCAATCCATACATATGAATATGTAAGTTAAGGTGGGAATTATCTTACTATGGCTCATGTGTGATAATGTATAACTTCTTAATGGATACATACGCAGCCTTGTCTTCTAATAATTCAATGTAAGTAACATCTCTTATAAGTAACATGTAAATGACTATGAAATTGTATTAAATTCTTAATGTACCACTTAATTAAGATAAGACATTCTAATGGTATATATGTTATGTGCACTCTTGATTCTTTTATATTTATGAATTATCATTTCACTACCTTACAGACATTGTTGCTTGCAAAATAATAAAGTTTAGTAGAATATAATGTTGCTCCATTAAAATGATGCGTTGTATAATTTATTGAGTAGATAGATTCTCTTATGCCATGAATGTAGTGCGATGTATGATTGGTTTTTTCATTAGATCACTTGTGCCATGAAGATAGAATTGATGATTAAATTGCGCCATGAAAATAGAGTTGACGATTACTCTCGTGCCATTAAATTGGTGGATGTATGATTCTTCTAGAAGTTAGTTTACTCTTGCACAATGGATATTTAATGTCGGTGTATAATTTTTTCAGAAGTTATATTTCTCGCGTGAAATGAATAATTAATGTTGATGAATGATTGTTTTAGAAATTAGATTTCTTGCGCGCCATGAAAAATGTTGATGTATGATTCATAACGTTGATGATTACCCTTGCACCATGAATAATTGATGTTTAGGATTGATTGATTGATCGAGTGGATTTCGACTTGATTGGATTAATGGGATCTAGACACCTCCTTGTTCCTCAGAACAGTCGCCATCCTTGAGACCTTAAATGGTCAAAATAAATCGGATGAATCCTAGGCTTGAGCGTAGCTTATGTGTCCTGGAGGTCCTAACCATGCAGGATAGGTTGGGCGGATAGTTATTTATTATTCAATGATATGGTTGATCATTAAATATTTGTTCTTAGGTTGATTGTGATGTGTTGAACTGCGTCACCATTTATGTTTATGTGTTGATCACGTGTCTCCATAATTTATGTTAATGTGTTGGATTGTGTCATTATTGATTACAATGAGGTGTCGCTTGTAATGTTTTTAATTATGATGTCGTGTTGATTATGTGTTTCTCTGATTATTGTGTGACGATTCTTTATCCTATTGCAAGAAAAAAACTTTACCTATTTTGTTTTGTTTTTTGTTGTAACAGCGGGGTCCTTACATATGGTATCAGAGCAGGTTCAACCCCGCGACTTGGGATCACTACGCCTTCCATTGTATTAATCACTTGATTAATAACTTGTCGCTAATTAAATTGAAATTTTTCCATGTAGGTAATCATGGTTAGAGGACATAGTAGAGGTACACAATGTGGTGCTAGGGGAAAAGGTGTGACGCCTCTAGTAGCATCCACGCCACAGGGGTCTAACCCCCAAGGAGAAGAACACGTAATTGGGTAGGAGAAGATTGTTGTGGGGGATGTGGTTGGGTTGTTGACGTCATTTCATAGGATTTCAGAGGCCTTGATTAGTCAATTAGATAGAGATGAGCCCACGACACCTGTACCCAATGAGGGTTCATAGTGCGCCCCAGCCAATACTTGTAGCATTCATATAGAACTTGAGAAGGTTAAGTTTCCCGAGTTCATGGGTGCCACGGACGGCTCAGCCATCGAGGCATGGTTGGAGAACATGACAATGTGATTTTCATTTATTGACTACACCTCCAACATGAAAGTCCGCATGGAAATCTTTTAGATGAAGGGAAGTGTTGTTATATGGTGGAAGACGCTTATGCCTCAATTAGACATGGTCGTCGAAGACGTGTCTTGGGAACTCTTCGAGGAGCAGTTCTAGGAGAGGTATTTATTGGAGGAATTCATCGAGCACCAACTCAATGAGTTCAACGTCCTATGACAGGGTGGTTGTATGGTGTCAAAGTATGAGGCACGATTCATGGAGCTTCTTAGGTATGCTCCACATTTGAACACGAAGAAGTTGAAGGTCAACAAGTTTTTGTTTGGCCTTAACTTCAACATACATGCGAAGGTGAGGATCCTAATTACATAGATGTTGCACAACATAGTCTGGAAGGCCCTCATAGTAGAGAAAGAAATGACCAGTGGGGGTCAGGGCATGACACCTGCAAGACCAACTGAACTTACGAAAGAAGGTGTGCAACATTATTAGACACCAGTTAGACATAAATCAGGGTATCGAGATACATCGAGAGGATCTACATTCATGAAACCATGAAAACCAACTCCTTAGTAGAGGTCTCCCTACAGAGGACCACAACATCAACAACAGGGTCACCCGCAACAACAACAATTTAGGCTTGTTCAATAGAACAGACCAAGATTCTAGGCTGGTAGGCCAACAAATTCTACTTCGGGAACCAGGAGCACTGGACCTAAGACCAGATGTTGGACATGAGGAGAGCCACATTACCAGCGAGATTGTCCGGTTGAGAGGGTCGGAGCAGTTGGGTCAACAAGACACACTACAGTTCTAGATTTGGGCAAGGCCCATAGGATTCATGCAGTGGTGAATAACCACGAGGCCGAGCACCATTCCATTGTGCTCAAGAAATCAAGTACCATCATGTTGGCAGCCCCACAGTATTTTCACCTCTTAAAGAAATGAATAATAAATTATGTAGCTACCTTTGCTTCATCACATGAACATTGCTACTTGAAAGTTGAGTTTTGGGCTATAAAAGGGTTTTATTTTGATTATTCTTAGTTCTCATTTTCATGCTTTGTTCATGATTGAAATCATGAATGAAGTATTGAAACTTATGAATTTATTACAATTGAATTTAAGGCTTATTTCCCTAGGAGAATAAATGTTCATACAAATCTTTTTAAGAATGATATTTTTCTTTAAGGATTATCTCATGTCAATAAAATAGTTGTTTTAAAGTTGTTCATTGTTATAAGGTATACTCTGGACCTTTGAATGATACACCAAGAATCGATTGATGTTAGGCTATGAGTTTGTTTCATGTATAATTCTTGGTAAATCCTTTTTATGGTTGCTATGATTTGATTTATCAAGCACCTCTTTTCCTAACCTTAAAATGATCAACTCCACCCTTTACACAATGATGATACTCAAATGCATCTGGTCGTATTTTGTACTCTGTTTAAGGTGCCATTTTGACTCGACAGGCCCATCATTCCTGTAACGTTCCCCCACCATAAACCCCATGGTCGGGCCAACATTACTACGCGGAAAAACAATATTGTAACATATTATGCATTCTTATGAAATCAATTGCTTGATTACAGTTAAACACAACATAAGCACATTAATATTGTTATCATGCATAATCCACGGCATTAACAATAATTCACGAATACAGCGGAATACATGTAAACATTGCTAGAATCACGGACATGCATATTAAATTGAAATTATACGCATGTATATACTTATCTTTTAAACTGGATGTAATTCACCAACTGCGTGTAGACCTCCCATGAATCTCCCAGCCTTAGACTGTGCTACTCATCACTCTCAGCAGTAGGTCACCCCTGACCTGGGACTAAGCTCCACCGGGTAGGGATTCCTAGGCTAGGCAGGGAATATAGGAAGACACATAGTCACAGGAGAAGGATCCTCTCCCAGGAGCCACTTATGCCCAGTGCCCACAGACTCTCATTCCTCACATGTCTGTCCCACCCCAAGAGTATACACCTTCACTATCACCAAGACAGTCCATCGGATGCTAACCTCCCTTCCCTTGGGCTTCAGCAACAGACCTGACTGGAAGTCTCTAAGCTCTATGGAAGCTACAGGGCTTCTTCTAGGAGTTCTCACTTCCTCTGTGCACTCTCTCACCTAGAGAGAGTAGCTCACAGACTGGGTAAACTACCTCTTCAACAACAATCACCTCCCTCACACTGGCCAGCAAGCCACACGTAGTCCAACACTACGTGGCCACAACAGTCAATTGGGAAAATGGGTATGGACACCCGAAACGGAAATGATCAGTGCTAAAGCATAGCATGGCTCTGCGATTACAGGATGTGTTGAGCTTTCCAGCAAGCAACACATGATGCACGGCTTATCAATTACGGGACATTCAGTTCTCCCAACCAGCAATAAGGAACATACTCATCGCTCTGGTTTCTAAAATGCGTAAGGTGTACAGAGGTTCCATCACAGAGGCCAAACGCGTACAAACGGAGGATGGAGGAATTGGAAGGTCGAACCCTAGATTCAAGTGATCGTTGGAGAAATTCCCACCTAACTCCTATGCAACAGTCGACGGAAATGGAAACAGAACCCCCAAAATGACTCATTTCCTGGGTTAAATCGCATGCGCCTGGGTCAACACATGTCGCCCATGAAGCTGCATGCATCCCTCCGCAGGAACTTAGGACAAAACATAGATTTCACATGGATTTTGGGACAATATTAAAATATTATTCCCAAGGACTTAAGCCCCTAGGCTCCACACTTAGCCTCTCTTTCCAACCTTCCAACCCCCAATCCATTACCCAGGTTTTTTGGAAGCTTATTCCCCCATCACTCATTCATCATGGTTAGTCCACATGCGGAGATGTTTTGTATTAATACTATGCATAATTACATGTACAAAAATTAGGCTCCTGGCCTTCGACACTTAGGCTCCCTGGCCTAATAACACATAAGCCCACTAGCTTATATAACTTGGCTCACCAGCCTTATAAACTTGAATTATAGTTCATAAACAAGATTTATACTTCATAGACATGATTTACAACAGGGCTCGGCCTTGGGGACATTAAAATCCCCTCCCCTTATTTTTGCATTGTCCTTAGTGAAACTTTACACTGCATCTGCAAGATTTTCAAATTTTTCAAAAAGATGCAGGTACTCTGCCTGCATAACATCTTCATACTCCCATGTCGCGTCCTCAGGACCGTACCAGGTCCACTGGACCTTTACAAGCCCTATGGCTCGATTCTGGAGCTGTTTTTTGTTCTTGTCCAGTATGCGCATAGGATGCACTTGCAGGACACCTTCTTTCTCCACCTGGATCACATTCCAATCAATTACATGATTAGAATTAGGAATATACTTTTTAATAAATGAAACATGAAACACGTTATGTACAGTGATGGTTGCAGGTAATGCAAGCATATATGCAACCAGCCCAATCCTTTCCAGGAATTCAAATGGCCCACAAAATCTGGCTGCCAACTTGGCACAACTTCCCAGCTTCAGGGAACTCCTGTTAGCTTTCACTTTCAGGAAAACATGATCTCCCACTTTGAACTCTCTGTGGGTTTTGTTCTTATCAACATAACTTTTCTGCCTTTCCTAGGCATCTTTCAAATTCTACTTAATTTTTATCATTTGGTCCTCCAGCTCCTTGAGCAACTCTAGCCCAACTATTGTTCTATCAGATGGATTATCCCAACTCACTGGATTATTGCACTTTCTTCCATAAATTCCTTCAAATGGGATCATCTTCAATGATGCATGATACCCATTGTTGTAGGTGAATTCTACCAAGTGTAGGTAGTCTTCCCATCTTGATGGTTTGTCCATCACATACAGTCTCAGTATATCTTCTATTACTCTATTCACCCTCTATGTCTGTCCATCAAACTCAAGATGATAAGATGTACTAAAGTTCAAATTTGTTCTGAATCCTTTGAACAATCCTTTCTAGAAATTCGAGGTGAATTTTAGGTCTCTGTCGAACACAATCGTTTTAGGAATTCCATGCAATCGTGCCACTTTCTTTATGAAAATATCAGCAACATATGTTACCTTGTGAGTAGTTTTCAGTGGAATAAAATGGGTAACTTTTGTAATCTTGTCCATCACCACCATGATCAAATCATGCAACTTGTGTGTTCGGGGCAATCCCGTAATAAAATCCATCGCTACTACTTCCCACTTCCACTCAGGAATCGGTAAAGGTTGCAGCAACCCTGTTGGCTGCCTATGCTCAGCTTTAACTTTCTGACACTCCATACATCTAGCGATGTATTCAACGATCTCTCTCTTCATACCCGGCCAAAAGTAATGGCTCTTGACCACTGCTACTATTTTTTGATATCCAGGGTGCCCTGCATAAGGCACATTATGCATCTCCTACAAAATTATTTGTTTCAAGCACTGGACATTGGGTACAAAAATTATGTTCTTGTACAACAGTATTCCATATGTTTCCAATTTATAAATTTCCATCTTCTGTGGCATCTTACCCTGTTGTAGCTTGGCTACCAATTCTCTGTACTGTAGATCTGCATTTGCAGCCTCCAGAATTCTGCTTTTAATATTAGTCTGATACATGCTAATGGTTGTAGCATGTAATTCATGCACCCTCCTGCTGAGTGCATCAACCACTTTATTCTCCTTTCCTTTGATATGCTTGATCTCAAAGTCGTACTCACACAGAAATTACAGCCACCTACTTTGTCTAGCGTTTAAGGTTGGCTGATCAAACAAATATTTCAGATCATTATGGTTTGTTCTGAGTTCAAACCTCTTTCCCATGAGGTAATGCCTCCATTTCTTTGGAGCATGAACTATGGCTACCAACTCCAAGTCATGGATTACATAGTTCTTCTCGTGCTATTTTAATTTCATGGACTCATAACAGATTACGAATCCGTTCTGACTGAGGACCCCTCCTAGTCCTTCTTTGCGTGCATCAATGCATACTATGAAATCTACATTTGGATCTGCAATCCTTAGGATTGGAGCACTGGTTAACATATGCTTTAATTGCTGGAAACTTTCCTCACATCCCTCTGTCCAGTGAAACTGCTTCCCCTTTCTTTGCAAGGAAGTGATAGGGTGATCTATCTTGGAAAACCCTGCGATGAACCTTCTGTAATAACCAACCAATCCCATAAGGATCTAACTTCCATTACGTTCCTTGGCGCTGACCATTCTCTAATGGATTCAATCTTCTCAGGGTCTACCACTATCCTATCCTTCGAGATAATATGTCCCAAGTAATGGATCCGCTCCTAATAAAAAGAGCACTTGCTTAACTTGGCATACAGTTGGTGATATCTTAGCACCTGCAACACCATCCTCAGATGTTGTTCGTTTTCTTCTTCAGTCCTAGAATACACCAGAATGTCATCCAGGAAGTCGATGACAAGCTTGTCTAGATAGTCCCTGAATACTCCATTCATCAATATCATAAAAACAACGGGTGCATTTGACATTCCAAACAGCACCACTGTGAACTCGTAATGACCATACCTTATTCTAGAGGCAGTCTTGTTGATGTATTCATCTTTTATTCTTACTTGGTGATATCCCGATATTAGATCTATTTTCGAAAATATATTTGAATCCTTCAACTGATCGAAGAGATCATCAATCCTCGATAGAGGATACTTGTTCTTCACCGTTACTTTGTTCAATTTCCTGAAATCGATGCACAATATTAGAGTTCTGTCCTTCTTCTTTAAGAATGGGACTAGGGCACCCCAAGGCAACACGCTTGGGTGTATATACCCCTTCTTCAGAAGCTCTTCAAGCTGCATATGCAACTCTTTTAGTTCTGGTGCACTCATCCTCTACGGAGCCTTTGACACTAGAGTTGCTCCAGGCATCAAGTTCATAGAGAAATCGATATTCCTTTTCAGAGGTAGTCTAGGTACTTCTTGGAATAAATCTTCGAACTCTTTAAGTACCTTATGATCCTCAATACTTGACACCTTATCCTTAGGTGTTTCCCCCACATGGGCTACAAATAATTGACAGAATTTTCTATAGCACTTCTTCAGTTGCATTGCTGAGATTTCTCTAATAGTAGCAACTCTAGGAATTCCTTGGATGGCTCTCTGATTCCCTTCCTCATCTAAGCAAGTGAATTCCTTGTTCCGACAATCCAAGATGGCATGGTGTTGGTCCAACCAATCCATCCCAATTAGACAGTCATAAGAGCCTAATGACAGAATGTTCAAATCAGCCTTCGTGCTCAGTCCATTCATGTCTACAAGATAGGACTTGACTAATTCCATGACTTTCCTCTTGGTTCCTGTAGCTAGCTGCACTAACCAAGAATTTTCATGTTTGCTTCTTATCAAATGAAAAATTTCTACCACTCTAGGGTCTATATAATTATGGCTAGCCCCTGAATCAACTAAAATAATAAATGGTTGGTTTTTTATCATACCTTCTACTTCAATCATGTACGACTAATACTCAGCTTGCTTGTTGTCCAGGGCTGCGTAGATCCTTGTAATTCTACTGCCTATGTCCTCCACTGCTTCAGCCTGCTAAACATTGTGGAGAACTCTTAATTTATCATTTATGTGGGGGAAATCCCTGTACCTATGGTTTTCTTTACAACCCCAACATTCCATAGGTAGCGGCCTTGACATATTCCCACCCACTTCAACCTTCCTGGGCTCTGTAAGAGACTGTTGTCCTTGAGGACTGTTTCTGAAAAAGGGTGGTTTATTTCCCTTCTACCTCTGTTCTTTCTTGAACTTTTTCTGGTCATCCCAAGCCTTCCAAAAGGTAGGTTTTTCTCTTTGTTGTTCAAATAAGCATTTCACTCTTCTTATCATTTCTTCCATAGTCTTTGGGTCATCATACCGAATCTTATCCCCAATAGGAGGTGATAATCCACTCAGGTACCTCTGAATCTTGACAGACTCATTTTTTATGAATGGAACATACTTCAGTAATTCCAAAAACGTTTGTTCATACTTATCAATGGTCTAGTTGTCCAGCTTGAGTTCAAAGAAATCTTTCATCTTTCTATCATAATATATTTTAGTTAAGTATTTCCTCTCGAAATACCTCTTGAATTCTTTCCATGTGATTTCCCTTTCCCTGATGTGTTGCACCTGCACAAGTTGATCCCACCACATGGATTCCTTTCCCTTCAATTGATACATGACAATACTACCCTCTGCATGAGAGGAATAATTCTGCAGTTGAAATTATTTCCTCATACCAAGCAACAAAGTTTCGGCATCTTCCTCCTTCTTATGTTCTCCATCAAACATTGGAGGCTTGATCTTGTTCATTTCCCCTTTCAATTCATCCATCCCAGATCTCTTGTGCTTTCTGGTAGGAGATGGGATTGAACTACTGTGTGCTTCCCTACTGGAATGCTTTGGGGAGAGACGATGATGTCTGCTGACACTCCTTGATCTTATTTTCCTCTCAGGGGTCCTGCGACTCTCTGTCTTGCTTGAGTCACTCTCCTTTTCCAATTTATTTTCTATTCTTTACAGATTCTTCAACATCCTTAAGTTGAATTCACCCTACTTATCCCTGAATTTCATGAGCGTTTGGCTATCAGCACGGCGAGCCTGGGCATCTTTCTGCAATCTTTCAATGATTTTCATCATATGTCCTTCCTTATCCATCTCTTTTCTTTGCCCATTAGAGTTTGATCCTTCGACTCCCAAGTTGACATTCCTTCCTTCTCTTTCATTCTCTGAATTGGAGGCAATCCGCACCTCTTCCATTCTCTACTCTCAACGACAACCCTATTCGATTCTATCACTTGCTAAGCTTCTGCAAACACACATGCAAACAACAGGGATTTTTCAGGTCATCGTTCTTAGCAAATTCCACACATTCAAAACCATTATGATTAAGAAAACACTTTGACTTCACAAATTTTCCGAGTTCTGCTCAGCTCTATAATTTTCGGGTGATATCTCCCTCTTTCTTAGCCCCTACCCTCGTAACCAAAGGTCATGACCAAATGCTAGACTACTAGGTGCTACTTGGGCTTTCGACCTTCAAAGATTTTAAGGTACAAACATCTATCTCTCGGAGTTTTGATTTACCGAATTCACGTAAATCGGGTGGATCGATGGTCCACGTTTACCCAACATCCAACGGTTAAAAATCCACTATGGTTCTTCCATCTTCGAAGATTTTCGGGACTTCAAAACTTCAGGTTTCAAGGTTTCAGTAACCAGGAGTTCGAAATGCAGCGACCCAAACCACTAGTCACTCCATTCCCTGAACTCCGATACACGAGTTCTTATACGAGATCCAATGATCCTTGATATTTGGATCCAATGGTCCAGATATTTTCATAGTTTTTTGAACCGAGAGTTCATGATGCAGCGACTCCAAATTTATTGTCACTTCAATCCCCGAATTCTGATATGGGAATTCATGTATGAGATCAACAGTTGTGAGCCTCCCCTGATCTGACAATCCAGATCTCTCCTAAGCTTACACCTGTCAAAGATATTCATCCCTAACTTCCTTGCTAGTTGGTTGGATCTGACGGCTCACGGGATTTCGGCACTTCTTCTTGGAAGCGCTCCACCATCCAATTCTACCCTTGTTAATCTCTTTCGTGATTCGAGACTTAGAGTGACCAAGAATTTGTCCTGTGCTCCAAGTTCACGATCCCTGAATTCACGAAATGATCCAACGGTTCAAACCAACCACGATCAATGACCCACGTTTATTTTGGATCCTAGGGTGGCGAGTTTATCCATCCACTAACCACCTTGCAACTTCTGTCTATCTTACGGTCCTCGCTATTTCGTAAGTTCTCCACAGAGAATTCTGACCGTCTGACTCTACTTCTCAAGGACTTCTGGCCAATGACTTGGTACACTCCTTCTGAACTTTCATATAATTGATCCAACGGTCCTGATTGCCCACGATCTGACGACTCATATCTCATCGACATTTCGTGTATCAGGATTTTGTGTGTCACGAGGTCGAAATATTTTCCACCTTCATCCTCCCTATTCCCGAAATGTCGATCTTTTCCTGGACAATTAACGGTCCAGATCTCTCTTAGATCGACAATTGTGATCCAATCATGAATTCATGTTTCGTGAATTCTCATGAACTCACCCTTAGACCATTTCAAGTCATGAGTCAGCGAAAGGCTGATTTCATGTATCGCGATTTCCACACTCCTGTGCAACTCCAAAGGGTTTTAAACCTTGTGCACGTTCTCTAGATTTGACGGTTGTGAGGATTCTCCTTTCCTCCCGAATAGATTCTATGGCTCCAACACTTCGAGTGTGGAGTTCTTTCTCTCCTTATGGCCATATACCACACCGGCTGCAGTTTTATAATACCGCTACACCTCCTGAACTTTGTAACACGGTCAAGTAGTCCGTTGACACTCAGAAACATTTTGAGGTTTGAAATTAGTCCTCCAGAGACAATTTCTTCTCAAAACCTCGGTCCAAAGACCACTTATCCCGCCCATCCAGGCTCATCGTTGAAACTAGGCTCTAATACCATACTGTAACGTTCCCCCACCATCAACCCCATGGTCGGGCCAACATTACTACGTGGAAAAACACTACTGTAACATATTATGCATTCTTATGAAATACAATTGCTTAATTCCAGTTAAATACATCGTAATCACATTAATACCATTAGCATACATAATCCACGACATTAACAACAATTCACGAATACAATAGAATACATGTAAACATTGCTAGAATCACAGACATGCATATTAAATTGAAAATATACGCATGTGTATACTTATCTTTTAGACTGGATGTAATTCACCAACTACGTGTAGACCTCCCATGAACCTCCCAGCTTTAGACTGCGTTGCTCATCACTCTCAGCTATAGATCAACCCCGAGCTGGGACTAAGCTCCACCAGGTAGGGATTCCTAGGCTAGGCAGGGAATACAAGAATACGCACAGTCATAGGAGAAGGATCCTCTCCTAGGAGCCACTTATTCCCACTACCCACAGACTCCCATTCCCCATATGTCTATCCCACCCCAAGAGTATACACCTTCACTGTCACCAAGACAGTCCATCGGTTGCTAACCTCCATTCCCTTGGGCTTCAGCAAAAAACTGGACCGGAAGTCTCCGAGCTCTGTGGTAACTACAGGGTTCCTTCTAGGAGTTCTCACTTCCTCCGCGCACTCTCTCACCTGGAGAGAGTCACTCACAGAATAGGTAACCTGCCTCTTCAACAACAATCACCTCCCTCACATTGGCCAGCAAGCCACACGCAGTCCAGCACTGCGTGGCCAGAACAATCAATTGGGAAAATGGGTATGGACACCCGAAACAGAAACGATCAGCGCTAAAACATAGCACGGCTCTGCGATTACAGGATGCGTTGAGCTTTCCATCAAGCAACATAGGATGCACGGCTCAATAATTATGGGGCATTCGTTTCTCCCAACCAACAATAAGGAATAGACTCACCGCTCTAGTTTCATAAATGCGTAAGGTGTACAGAGGTTCCATCACAGAGGCCAAATGCATACAGACGGAGGATGGAGGAATTGGAAGGTCGAACCCCGGATTCAGGTGATGGTTGGAGAAATTCCCACCTAAATCTTATGCAACAGTCGACGAAAATGGAAAGAGAACCCCCAACACGGCTCATTTCCTGGGTTAAATCGCATGTGTCTAGGTCGATACATGTCGCCCATGAAGATGCATGCATACCTCCCTAGGAACTTAGGACAAAACATAGATTTCACATGGCTTTTGGGATAATACTAAAATATTATTCCCAAGGACTTAAGCCCCTAGTCTCCACACTTAGCCTCTCTTTCCAACCTTCCAGCCCCCAATACCTTACCCAGGTTTTGTGGAAGCTTAGTCCCCCATCACTCATTCATCGTGGTCAGTCCACACGCAGAGATGTTTTGTATTAATACTGTGCATAATTACATGTACAAAAATCAGGCTCTTGTCCTTCAACACTTAGGCTCCCTGGCCTAATAACACATAAGCCCACTAGCTTATATAACTTGGCTCACCAGCCTTATAAACCTGAACTACAGTTCATAAACAAGCTTTATACTTCATAGACATGATTTACAACAGGGCTCGGCCTTGGGGACATTACAATTCCTAGTTAAAGCCTTGGGTTTCTTATGTACTTTTGGAATTTATTTCGAATAACACTCGATTTCCATTGTATGAATCCCCTCATACTTTTATTTTGTTCGCGTTAGGGTATTGATGAGTTTTATCCCTTTGGTTTTTGCTCTAGTTTCCTTTGTTTTTGAAACCCTTCGTACTCGCAGTGAACTCTGTTTTCCTTTGTGACTACTTGTCCAAACCCTAATGGCCCCTGTCATCTGTGTCGAACCAAATGACATCCAAACCATTCTTTTGTATGATGATGTGAGAAAAGACCCTAAAAATCAGGGTTGGGTTGTGTTTCTTGAGAAGTTTCAGTGTTACAATCTGTAGGCAGCCCAAGAGTTTTCCCTCAAGTTCGATGGATGTCGAGCCGAAATAAGTGATGTCCAACTAGAAATCACTGAGGAATTTTCTAGCAAGGCAACGGGCCTTCCCCTTACCAGGCAAAAATGGTTTAATAATTCCAAGTTGGATGAAGTGTTGTGGGATCTGTTCTTCACCTCTTGAAAAGTTCAGTTTTGTGACAAAGGTATGTCGATTTCTCTCTTGAAAGATAGATGACATGGGTTATTAGTTGTGCTGAGCCAATTCATCACCTATGAGGGATGCTACGAGATTGTTTTTCTTCACCATATAAGGTTGTTAATGCACTTCATCGGTTTTCAGTTAAATATGTCGTTTTATTTATTAAGGAGTTTATATAAAATGGCTAAAAGATATAAAAGGCAGAGTGTGAATTCCAGTTTACTCCATCATGGGTTAATTAGGTTATTGTTAGTCTATCATCTGTAATTACAAGGCAACGATTGGGATACCTTCCTAAATCGCAATGGCTTCATCATAGTTAATCCTGTAGAGATGCCTATGATTGATAAACCTATGTTGGAAAAACCCCATGTTCTTTCAAGTGACAGACCAATTCTTGTATGCCTAGAACCCTGTGTTAAGGCTACGTTTGATGAGCCTATGTCCGAGCAATAAGATGTCGACCCAAGAGTCATTTAATTTCATGAGCACGAGCAACACGTCTGCCCTAACACCTTTGCAAAGACCGTAAACATACCCTCCCGCAAACTACCTAAAAACGACTCAGATATAGGGTTTAATAAAAAAAGGGCAGGGAGATTAATCTCTAGGAGCCTACAAAATAAATCAAAGTCTAATATGAGCTCGATCAAAGCGATGGAGGTCCATGAGAGCTCTAATTATGAGATCGATAAATTCTTGGCAAGGGAAGACTCGAGTTACCTTAAACCAGATCTCAACCAGACCTACGATTCCGTAAACAATCTGCCACCGTGCCTGAAACATAGAGAAGTTTTTCCAGGGATCAAACCCGGTAAAGAACCCACAAACAATAGTGGTAGCATTTTGATGCACGACCATGGGTTTCCTCAACCAATTGTTCCAGATCTGTGGTGTGAAGTGTGTCTACATTGGGTAATCAAATATTACACAAATATTCCTCTCTTTCAAGCGAAGATCAAGACCCTCATAGTTCAGATTGACTCGTTAAGAAATGAAAACCAAAGAGTCAAGATCAGTGCACAAAGGCATGGAAAATGCTTGAAGAGAGCTAGAAATGTCATAATAAAAAATGTTGAGTGTGTCAAAGCAGTGATTAATTCTAAGGTTTTATGAGCCGAATTTAGCATTCAGTTGCAAGGTAAAGATTTGTGTGATTTTGTTGATTTGTTCTTAATTAATATAGATTGAATCAGTTTTATGTTGTTTAAAAGAATACTAGCTACAGAATCAACAAATTCTGTAGCCAGTCTGTTCTCATTCGAAATGTTGAAAAATGTTGGTGAAATGAATATCTAAATTTCTTTATTTTCATTTTTCCTTTCAAGATATCGTGTAGCTTGTGGAGACATAATGATATGGAGAATTTCTGGGGTCATTAGCCATTTCTTTGGCTCATTTTGTAAACAGAAACAAACTTTTTTTAATCTTAATAGATACAGTTTGATATTGAGTGGTTTTATTACCCTCTATTTTTGTAATTACTAAATCATCATGGGATTTGATTCTATCTTAGAATATAGGATGCTTATTTTTCCTAAAATATTTAACTACTATAGTTTTTTGTAATGAAATCATCCTAGCCTGGGGCAGAAGATGGATGATTAATTTACAGACTTTACTGGAACAACAATACACATTTCATCTTTAGCTTCTTGTGGATGGTGTATTCATTTAAGTTTTGTTTATCCTGATTTGATAATAGGTTTTGATAGCTTTAGTCTTCATGATTTATTATGTTTTGGGATAATTCCTTTATAAATTTTATTCATAAGTGATGCTTCAGATATTGACCGTGTGATCATCTATTCAGCTTAAATTACAGGATTTCTCCTTAATTTTTGTTGAAAGATTAAATGAAATGTTATTGCTAACAGATTTTTCTTAATGTAATTGCTTGAAATCATAAGATCACAGTAACTATTTGTAGCACTCTTTCTGTTATCAAAATTCAACTGCCAACACAATTGTTCTGCATTTATTCAGAACAGATTTATGGTTTATTGTAGGTTTCCCTCCTAGACAAGGTGGTTAGATGTTCTCTGATCGTACAGATGTTTGGATGCATATAATTAGTTCAATAATAGGTTAGCTCATTTACATTTGTTTGATATTTGTTTATCACTGAAATTCGAATGTATGGTTTGGTATTTGACTATCCATACGTTTCTGTTTCATAGCATTTTCTTCTATTAGTTTAAGATTTATAAAGAAAAAACCAAAAATATTTTTATGTTCTTTCTTTATCTGCTTCTTCAAAGCAGTCATTTTCACATTGAGTTTCGTAAGTTTAGATTAAAACTTGCAGTGTGTATATCATGTATATAAAAAGTATAAGTTTATCTGCTATTTAAATATACTTATAATAGTTACATATGTACATATTTATATATAGTAATTTGTAATTAGTTATTTATTTCATTTGTTTTTTTAGAACCCTTATATTGACTAACAGATCCATTAAACCCATCAGAACGAGTTACACCAAGCGTCTTGGGTTATTTAGACAACCCCGGACCGAACTCGTTCTTCCAATTGACGGACAGTCATTTTCGCCCGTCAACAAATGGTACTAGAAGAAGGGAATGAATACAATTGATGGCACATGGAAGTCACAAGACTCCTCCCCTACACACTCACTCCCCTATAGTAACAAGGATTCATTCTGAAAACAATGTTACCTCTCAAACAACAACTACCTCAAATGAAAATCCCCAGATTACCGTTGATCCAGTAATACCAAACCCTCAAGGGTCCAACGTATAAGAAATTGTTCGCCAGTCAATTCTAAGGACACACGGTGCTTTGCCCCGTATCAGACAACCTAGTCGACCACTGAATCAACCTCTAGATTTATCTGATATCATAGAGAAACTTGAAGACATTGGTCTGCTCCTAAAACCCACAGATCCTGATCACACCCGCACTCCTGGAGCCGAAGGATCTGGTATCCCACCTTCACCACCTCATTCATATCCTTCCTCTTTAGAAGGGGAGTCATCTAATGAAGGAATATCTTCATCTGAACCATCTCAGCCTTCGACACCACCTACGTCCATGGAAAATCAAAACAATCCCGCCAGACCTTGTCTCGATCAAAATGATGTGGCCATACCTGGACCCCAGCACCCTTTACCTAAACACCCGAAGAAATGGATACCTAAATTCAATCCAAACTCTAAGCAAATCATTGAGGATCACATAAAGAAATTCATGCTAGCCATTAGACTCTGAAGTGTAGAACATGAAGATGTAGTATGTAGACTCTTTCCTTACACATTTGACGACAATGTCTCTACATGGTATTTTGACCAACAACCTCACACCATTGTATCGTGGGACAAATTCGAGTCATGTTTCCTTGAGAAGTTCAGAGATGATAAATCTCCCGAAGTCTTAGTCATGGAACTCTCCATCTTAAAGATGAACCCTAAGGAAAAAGTAAAAGATTTTAACCAAATGTTCCTCATGTTAAAAAATTGAATCCCCATTGATTCAATTCCCGCGGAAAATCTCATTGTCACATATTACACCAAATCTCTACACCAGAATGTAGCAATTTGGGTAAAAACGTCTAAGAAGGAAACGTTACTGGAAGCCTTCGAGGAGGCAACCCAAATCGAAAAAGATATTTTGAGCCTAAAAGATAATCTTAGTAATGAGGCAGAGATAACCCCGTATTCTAAGAAGAAAATAGAAATTATTCCTAGACCTCCCCAAACCAAAACTCAATTAGAGAGCTCAGATTTGTAAAGTTTACAAAATGTCATCTAGAAATTATCAAATCAAGTCGTAGACTTGAGGAGATCAGCTGAGGAAGCATCTTCAAGGAAAGGAACTTACAAGCCTCCTTTTAATAAACCTTTTCCCTCAAACCAACCAAACCCAAACCCTGAAGGTATGAATTTTGAAAGCTTACAATATGCTATACAAACTATCCTTGAAGAACATGATAACTTAGTTCCCCCTGAGAATTATGAAGATGTCGTTGAAGAAAAAACAACTGAAGAAGAGGAATCGTCTCCCAATATCTTTGGGCATTTTTCTGACAGTATATTTCAAGCCAATTTTGAAACTGTCCATCCTTACAATACCAGAAGCAAAACTCAGAGTAAAACCTCTTCTGAAATAGGTACTAATGTGCCTCAGAAACAATTTAAACAAAGTGAAACAAAACAGAATTCAGCAGCCCCAAGTTTAGAATATGATTTCATTGAAGACCTAAAGAAACTTAGAGCTAATATTTGTTTTTATGAACTTTTGAAATTTCCTTTTCTTCTGCAGAAAATGCTTCAGAACATTGCAGAAAACAGTAAAAGCAACAATCTGAACAACAAGAAAATTGCAGAAATCAATCCTAAAACACCTCAAAAGGTCCCTACTAAAACAACACTTGAACCCTCAGATAAAAGAGACCTCAAAGAAAAAACTGTATCAAATGTAAATAAAGTAATTTCAGGGACAACGACTAAAAATCAGCAAAGTTCTGCTATTAATACTCACAAAAATGTCCTAGCTCTTTAATTAACTTTTGAAATTTTCAATAGAAATGTACATAACCGCATGGTAGATTTTGGCGCATCATCAAATGTGATGCCTTTGTCTGTCTGCCAAAAAATCAATGCTGAAGTTCAACCTTCCAATCTAAAAATCATCCAGCTCGATCGAACGAATGTTAAGGTTATTGATGAATTAAAAAATGTACTTGTTAGGCTATCCTCTAATCCTAAGGTTCACCAAATTATTGATATCATTGTTGTTGACATCCCTGAAGTGTACGGTTTACTTTTAGGCAGGGATTGTTCCGAATAGTTGCATGGATACTTTGTGACAGACTGGTCTCATTTGTGGCTACCAGATAATGGAAAGCCAAACAAAATTAGGATTAATCATGAGTGTTATCTCGAGCACACCGTGACCGATTTAAATTACGCTAATGAACCATTTACTGCTTCTACTAATTCACTCGAAATGTAGGTAATGAACACCTTTTTCAGTAACTTCATGGAGGAAACTTCCATCATCGCTAATCCGGAACAACAGTCGGAACTCATGACATGCACACAGTCAACAACTCTACCTAATGTTCCAAACATAGCCAATGAATCTCACATATGGTCTCTCTACTTCAATGGATCCAAATCTAAAGAAAGAGCTACTGCAGGATGTGTACTCATCGACCCGGCAGGTAATAAAACTTTAATCCCTTCTCGATTAGAATTTTAATGTACAAAAAACATCGTTGAATACAAGGCACTTCTGCAAGGACTCAAGAAGGCAGTAGATATGAATGTATAGAACTTAATGGTATTTGGTGATTCGGAAATTGTGGTCAAACAGGTAATAAATTCCATACATTGCCTATCACCACACCTAAAAAGTTATCAAGCCGAGGTATGGAATCTAATGCACAATTTTTTTGCATTTAACATTAAGTCCATTCCAAGATCAAACAATTCTGAGGCCGACTTGTTAGCTAACGTTGCTTCCAAACTTTTGCCTGCAAAAGGTCTTTCTCCAATTGCGTTTTCAATTGAGTTATTGTTCAAACAATCTATCCCAAACAACGTCACTAACTGGAGAGTGTTTCAATGATGATCAACAGATCATTAGTTTTTTGCACATGGAGGACACTTTCCGAGGTACGGTTATCGATGAAGGCACCCACAATGAATATCTTTGCAATTTTATGATAATATTGGATCCAAGGTCTCCTGAATCAACATCAGATCTGGTAAATTCTATCCATAAATCCATGGTAAGATTAGAAACGTTTTATGATTTGCATGACAAATTCAGGAAATTAGTAAATTGTAAAACAAATAGTTATTTCTTGACCCATGAAAAAGTAAATCTAAGGACTAAAGATAATCCACAATGTATTAATCTGGGAATAGGATGTTTTGAGCAACAGAGGTCAACGTTTATTAAACTATTTAAATAATTCAAGGATGTCTTTGCTTGGACATACAATGACTTAAAAACTTTTGACCCTAACATTATATGACACATCATCCCCATGAAACCCCAGACTCAACCTTTTTAGCAGAAGCTGAGAAAGATGCACCCTAAGCTCAAACCCACGGTCAAGAAAGAACTAAACAAACTATTGAATGCAAAGATAATATTCCCAGTAAGACGCACACAATGGGTATCTAATCTTGTCCCTGTAAGGAAGAAAAGTGGAAAAATTCGACTCTGTGTTAATTTTTGAAAATTAAACCGAGCGTCTGACAAAGACAATTATCCTATTCCTCCAATGGAACAAATTCTCTAGCAGGTATCCAGTTCTGAAATATTGTCACTACTAGATGGTTTTTCAGAGTACAACTAAGTCCTCATGTCTCCCCCAGACCAGTTGAAAACCACTTTCTGTACCCCATGAGGTACCTACGCCTACAAAAAAATTCTTTTTGGGCTTATAAATGTCGGGGCCACTTTCCAGAGAGAAATGGATATTGCTTTTCGCGGTCTCATCAATCAATCCATAGTGGTCTATCTTGATGATGTCACTGTTTTGTCCAAAAATACGAGAGATCACTTATCCCATTTGAGGTCTTTCCTACAACAATGCCGCAAATACGACATATCTCTAAATCCTAAGAATTCTATCTTTGTAGTGGAACAAGGAAAACTTCTTGGATTCATAGTATCCAGTGAAGGGATGATCATCGATCCCGAAAGAATTCAAACCATTGCCAAACTTCCTCCCCCCTCTTCCACAAAATCCATGCAATCTTTTCTAGGTCAAATAAATTTTGTCATAAGGTTTGTCCCGAGTTTTTCGAAAATGGTAAGGACATTGCAAAACTCAATAAAAAAAGGATGTTCAATATCATTGGGGACTACAGAAGAATCAAGCTTTTGACTCCATCAAAAAATCCATAGTGGAGGCTCCCTCCCTAATGAGCCCTGATTTTTCACAATATTTCACTCTTTATACGTTCACCTCTGATCGATCTTATGTCATTGTGTTGACCCAAAAGAATGATGAAAGAAATGAAATTCCCATTGCCTCTATGAGCTCAGCCTTCAAGGGAGCAGAGCTTAATTACAATATTGTAGATCAACAGGATTATGTTTTTTTTAAAGAAGTAAAACATTTTTGATCATATCTATTGAAATCCAGAACTAAAGTCATTCTGCATTACCCTACTGTCAGAAACTTGTTAGTACAAAAGGAACTGGGTGAAAAGTGGGCAAATTGGATGACATCGTTACAAGAGTATGACCTCGAGATTACCCCTGTACAAATTGTTAGAGGCCAAGGTCTATGTAAATTAGTGTTTGATTCAGTTGAAGAGAAGCAGAGTCAAATTAATGTTTTATCTAAAAATCATCATAGTCAAAGTCAAATCTGTTGTGCATAAGATGTTGTTAATTCTTGGTTTGATGACATTAAGTTTTATCTAACACATGGTTCTGCTCCTCGCCATCTCGATCCGAAAAATAGAAGAGCATTAAGACTAAAATATGCAACTTTCCAGCTGGTAAACGACGTATAATTCTGTAAAAAAAATTATGACGTCCTTATGCGTTATCTGGAAAGAGATGAAGTAAATAAAGTGTTATCTGAATTGCATACAGGAGAAGCTGGTGGGAACTTCGGTGGATACACTAATTCTCACAAAGTATTAAGAGAAGGGTACTATTGGCCCATGTTATTCAAATATGTCCATACATTATGTCATAAATGCATAATCTGCCAAAAGGCTTCTAGACAAGTACAGAAGGCAGCATTTTCGCTGCAACCTGTTTCGATAGATTTTCCTTTTCAGCAATGGGGTCTTGACATCATTGGGCCTATCAACCCCACTTCCTCGCAGCAGTATAAATACATCATTACAGCGACAGACAATTTTACCATATGGTTCGAGGCTGCACCATTAAAAGTGGTAAACACCAATCAGGTAATATCTTTCCTTAATTCAAACATCATTACTCGATTCGGTATTCCTGAATGTTTGGTCTTCGATAATTCTTCCTATTTTTCATCCCTCGATATGAGCGCCTTTGCTTTAGAAAAAGGGATAAAACTTAAATATTCTACTAGCTATTACCCCCAAGGAAATGGTTTAGCATAATCAACAAACAAAAACCTGATCAAAATCATCAAGAGGACAGTTTTTGAAAACCACAAAAACTGGCATAACACGCTTTTTAATGCAATCTAGGTTGATAGGGTGACTCTAAAAACCGTTGTTGGTAATTCCCTCTTCTTTATTGTCTATGAAAGAGAAGAAATTCTCCCTCCTCATGTCCTACTTCCCTCGCTGCAATTATCATAGAAAGTTCAGGAAGAGGATTGTCCTCCTCTTGAAAGTCGCATTAACGCTTTGTTGAAATTAGAGGAAGTAAGAACACGAGCAAAAGAAAGATTAGATCAGCATCAATGTATTGTTAAAAGTTGGTTTGATTCATGTTCTACCTTGGATAGGAATTTCTAGGTAGGAGATTTAGTGTTCAAATGGGATAAACCTCATGAAGGAAAAGGGGAACATTCCAAGTTCCAAAATATGTGGTTAGGACCCTTCTTGAACGTTGAAAAACTAGGTCCCAGCTCTTTCCGCCTGCAGAATTTAGAGGGACAACTAGACACCTTCCCGATGAATGGACAAGCTCTCAAAAGGTATTTTTCATGACAAGTCCCAGATGCATCTTTTGCACATATTTTTTATGTTTTGATTTTGTTTTGTTTTCTGTTTTTTTCTTCTGCTTCAATTTTTTATTTTTTTTGTTTATTGCTTTCCAGTTAAAACATGCCTGTATCACAGTTTAGTTGAAGGAGGGAAACCAGAATGCCTCATCTTAAATAGCAGTCAAGGTCTTTCAGAGCATCAATTGTTGTATTTTTCCTGAAACGCGGACTAGCTAAAGAAGTTTCTCTGTTCAAAATAGATTTCATGGTTTCACTTTATAATTATGAGCAGACACGACTATCATTAAAAGCTCTTTATGTTGTCCCTTATTTTAAAGAAAGAAACTCAAGGATGCCTTCCTATCCTTGAAAAATTAGTTTCATCAGTAAACTATTTTCAGGTCATAATGAAGGTTATCAAGAAAAAAAATCAAAAAGTCTGGAAAATAACAAGTGTTGTAAAAACCGCAATTTTCAGCATCACCCCGCTCTTCTGAATATCTTTAAATTTATATCAGATTGTGAACAATTTCTCGAGAGTTGTGGGAAGTGTTTGTAAACCCATCGAGATACTGAACATGTCTGCTGGTAGAGGGTAAATGCATGCATGATTCCAAGACAACTTCGTCGGGGTACTGAACAGGCCCTCTAGTAGCGAAGCAATGTCAGGTTCAAGAAAATTCTCAGGTATAAATTTTGATATTGGTCATAAGCATCCTGCATTTTGAATTGAAATTTCTTGAATAGGGTAGAGGCGTTAGAGTGGGTTAATTGACATTCCTACCGAGGCTATGGATGCCTGCTGGCAGTAGTGGCCCTGTCAACAGTATCAGAGCCATTAACTTGAACATCGTTGCTCTCATTTTTAAAATTTGTCACCATATTTCATTTGAACAGAAAGATGTCTAAAGCTGGACCGTGCAATGATTGTCGATATGCTTAATGTCCTTAATTTGTTCTTTGATCTGCAATCATTCTAAACAGTCCCAAGATGAACTCATCGATGATGCAGAGATAACTTCTTCTTCCAGTAAGTCGCCATTGTTGGCAACCCCACAATATTTTCACCTCTTAAAGCAACGAATAATAAATTATGTAGCTGCCTCTGCTTCATCACATGAACATTACTACTTGAAAGTTGAGTTTTGGGCTATAAAAGGGTTTTATTTTGATTATTATTAGTTCTCATTTTCATGCTTCATTCATGACTGAAATCATGAATGAAGTATTGAAACTTATGAATTTATTACAATTGAATTTAAGGCTTATTTCCCTAGGAGAATAAATGTTCATACAAATCTTTTTAAGAATGATATTTTTCTTTAAGGCTTATCTCATGTCAATAAAATAGTTGTTTTAAAGTTGCTCATTGTTATAAGGTATAATCTGGACCTTTGAATGATACACCAAGAATCGATTGATGTCAGGCTATAAGTTTGTTTCATGTATAATTCTTGGTAAATCTTTTTTATGGTTGCTATGCTTTGATTTGTCAAGCACCTCTTTTCCTAACCTTAAAATGATCAACTCCACCATTACACAATGATGATACTCAAACGCATCTGGTCGTATTCCGTACTCTGTTTAAGGTGGAATTTTGACTCGACAGGCCCATCATTCCTAGTTAAAGCCTGGGGTTTCGTATCTACTCTTGGCATTCATTTCGCAAAAAACCCAATTTTCGTGGTATGAATCCCCTCATAATTTTATTCTGGTCGCGTTAGGGTATTGATGAGTTTTATCCCTTTGGTTTTTGCTCTAGTTTCCTCTGTTTTTTAAACCCTTCATACTCGCAGTGAAATCTATCTGCCTTTATGACTGCTTGTCCAGACCCTAATGGCCCCTATCGTCTGTGTCGAACCAAACGACCTCCAAACCCTGCTTCTGTATGACGATGCGAGAGAAGACCTTAAAAATCAGGGTTGGGTTGTGTTTCTTGAGAAGTTTCAAGGTTACAATCTGCAGGCGGTCCAAGAGTTTTCCTCACGTTCGATGGATGCCAAGCCAAAATAGGTGATGTCCAATTAGAAATCACTGAGGAATTTTTTAGCAAGGTGATGGGACTTCCCCTTTCTGGGAAAAACTGGTTTAAGAATTCCAAGGTGGATGAAGTGTC
>SNQJ01S0021416.1:127913-140554 GCA_010110895.2 Picea sitchensis | reverse complement strand
CCCTCTACAAAGGAACCCACATGTAAGACATACATTTCCCTTCTATCACTACACCCCTTGCTGAGACATCCCTTACCACCTCACCCACTCACATGGCTTAGATTTGATTTCTCCCAGAAACATCCCACATCCAGTGAGCATTAGCCCAATAGGACGTCCTAGTGTTTCCTCCAAACTTGGCTTGTATATTAGTATAATGTCTTTGAGCATTGGTCTGGGTAAAGGGGGTTTTATGCACATGTATAATAACTTGATGATTAGATGTGATTGACATTGCTATGATCCCTATGACTTATGATCTCTTGGAGGGCGTATCTGTTGATGTTTTAGGACCATAACTGATGGACAGGTACCCTTATGGACAAGCACACATGGGGAGATGATTATTTCAGAGCTCCATGGGGCTGAAATCCCACTAGATCGATGTTGAGACCTTAGCAGGGGGCATAGACAGATCAAAGGATTGCATAGGAGAAAGAGAGGATGTTCCACCAGAGGCAAATTGGTAGACCCATACCTAGGGGGCTTGTGCCCTTTCCACCAGGACGTAGGCCTTGGAAGGCCCATGACATCACCTAGGACACCCATGATGTCATCCAATGTTTATGGAGGTTTTGGGAGGCAGTTATGTGCCAAGTGGCACGTGTGGCAGTTCCTGAGGCCCAAGGAGGCCTAACGTTTTGGTCTAGGAGGCCAACGTTTCCCTAAAAGGGCATAACGTCACCCTAAAGGGGCATGACATCATCATTTATGCTTGATTAGGGTTTAATTATGACATTTTATGTAAAACAATATTTTGATGTAAAGTTGGCCATGTTGGCCTTTTTTGACCTAAAGTAAAATTAAAGGTCATTTGTATGGTATAAGTAGAGAGCTAAAACTCTCTTTTTATCATTATATTTCACTCACACTTGTGTGAGGTCTGAAATTTTTTCCCTCATTAGGGTTTATTGGCTCAAATTCTAGTGCACACTTGTTGAAGGAGGGCTATTTTTGGTGTAATTGGCATTTTTCTTGGTGGAAAGTCTACAACTTGGGTTTTGCATTGATGATACATGGTGATTGTGAGTAAATTTCTATAATTATTCTCTTACTTGAATGGTTATCGTGTTTTACTTTACATTTTATTAATTTATGAAATTTCTAGCTCAAACCCTAGGGATCAAGCACATGTTATTGTCCTTGTTCTAATTGCTATCTACCTACTAGATTGTGCCAAGGAACCATTTTTCTTGAAGCCATTTCTAGGGCCTTGACATTGCAACACCCTAGTACTTGTCCTTAATCATAGTCGTTTTTATCTTATCGTTGAGTTAAAGAAGGAGGAAAACTTACTAAGGCCTAGGGTTACCTACACTTTAGTAGCCGTTTTTCCCTAGGGTTTGGTTGTTGAAGCCTTGGCTTACCAACACTTCATCCATCAAATTCCTCTCGTCTTTTGCTCTATTGCTATCATCTTGCTCCTTCAATTCTTGCTGCTACTTATTGACTCCATTTTTCCCTATGAAGGCACTAGTCTAAGACCTTTCTCTTGAGTGTTTTGATCACAGCCTTCAAACATCTAAATCTTTGAACAAACTACTAACACCTTCTAACCCTAGATTAGACTGAGCTACTAACCTTATTTTTGCTACTATTCAATTAATTTACAATACATCTTGCGATTATTGAGAAAGTCTCTGATTATTGCTACTATACAGAAAGTCTTGAGAAAGTATTTGATTATTGAGAAAGTCTTGTGATTATTTCTACTATACATCTTTGTTGGTTCATCAATATATTAGTCAATTTCTTTTATTGAGAAAGTCTCTGATTATATGAATTACTAACCAACAAGTGCTCTTGCAAAATATAGTTTTATGTTGCTTTGTTTCGGGCAGGTACACTTCTGGTTTATTATTTCTTTATTGGTTGTTTAACCATTTTTTCTGATCGGTGGTGACTTGTGAGAGGGAACCTTTTACTTGGAATTTATTCTTTTCCTTCTCAAAACCCCAGGTCACCGGGGATGTCTCCCTTGGGCCTACCACCCTAAATAGAAAGAGACACCCTATTGAGGTGACAATGATAGGATAGTCTCATGTTACGCCAATTTGTCTTCTTTTCCCTTTTCCCTTCTATCAAAGTACAAATTGTGCGATAACATTTTGGCGCCGTTGTCGAGGAACAATGAGTCAATTATCCTCAAAGACGACACTTTTTTGGTAAGCCTTTCCTCAAGAATCTTTATCTTACAAGATTACCTAGAGACTCCACTAAGGATGATTCCCTTATTTCTTTGTTAATTTCAAGAAAACTATCTGGCGACTCCACTAATGACGAAGCCAACTATGAATTCTCAATTGGACTCGAGAAACTTCAAACCTTTAGACATGAGTAAAATCCCGGGATACCCTCGACAAATTCCCACGAAGTACGAAAAGTGTCTCCCTAGATTCACTGGTGGTGATAGGGAGAGAGTCAAATATCACATGAGTGACTTCTGGGATTTCTTTCTATTCCACCATATCAATGATGATGCTGAATATTTGGTGATGAAACTCTTCTCTGCCACTCTTTATAGAAACGCTAGGAAGTGGTATGAAAACCTTCGCAATGCTAGCATCACAACTATGGAACAATTGGAAGAAACCTTTTTCGAAAGATGGGGTATTCCGTTGGAAGACATCTCAGTACTACTAAAAAGACTCGAGCATATAAAGCAAACTGAGAATGAAACTATCAGACACTTCCAGGATATGTTTGAGGGCATACTATATCAAATTCCTGAAATCCATCATCCTAAAGACAAGTACATTATCCATCTATATACCAATGCACTTTTAGTTCATCTAGGTTTTCCCCTCAGTAAAAAGGGCCCAAGAACGCTCATTGAAGCTCAAATCATGGCTACAAGAATCGAGAAAAATATCTCCTTGTCCAAGGTAAGACACCTCTTTACCTCATGCACTCTTAGTATGGAAGGTTTAGTTTCCCTTGAAACCTTTAGTGTTGATTTCCAAAAAGAAGGGGAACAAACCATAGACCAAAAAAAGGATAAGGGGAAGAATAATGATGAGGTTTTCCAATCCCACAATGAAAAACAAAGGAATATTGAAGACACAATTGAGGAGTTGGAACCTGAAGAAACTAATGAAGTGTCAATGTGCACTACCCCCTTTGATGAAGCCATCCACGAGCCTTTTCCCCCTGCACAGGAAGAAGAGAATGAGGTTAGTCACTTTCCTTTTCAGGATCTTGACAATGCCTTGTTTTATGATTCAAGAAGGAAGAAGAAATGGAATCCTCGAATAACGTAGATATTCCTTGTTGTACAATTGAATATGAATGGGAAACTCATGAGGATGAAACAATGATGCATGTTGAAGACATCCAAGTCCTCAAATCTCCCGCACAAGAAGAAACAAACACAGTGAGTTACCCTCCTCTCCAAAATTTTGATGAGTCTCTACTTTATGATTCGGGAAATGAAGAGGAGATAGAGGAGCCCTTGAATGCTTCAAATCCTTCATGTTATGATACATATAGTGACATGGTTAATAATATTGATGAGTTCATACATGTTGGGATACATAAGTGGGATGTAGTTGATTATGATATGGACCCCATTTACAACATTGAGAATCATTTCCAAGTGTTGCCTTTACAATTATCACAACAGGGTAGTCTTGATTTTGACCAGTGGCAACAAGGAGATGATATAACTACCGATACTTTCCAAACACCCAAGGTTGACCTAGTCCCATATTTTCCTGATAATTTTTTGTCATACCTTGAGGATTTTGATGAGTAATCCTCTGAGAACTTGGATTCATCCCATGAAGAGGATTATCAACCACCATTGTGTTGAGGTCTTGACAGGAGTAAGAACATCGTTTGTCTGAAGAAGCATTCTTGTGACAACTTTCTCCAGCCACCTCTGAGTAATTTACCTTGCTGTGTCTTAAAGGTGTAGTTGGGAAATATGTCTTTTGTATTGAGTTTCCTCTGAGGAAAACCCTAGAGTTCAAGGGTAGGTTGAATACCTCAAGAAAAAGTCTGTCATCTCAACATTTAAACCTTCCCTTAAGAGTTTTTTAGTCATCTTCTAGATCCTTGTCAATCCTTTCCCAGGCTTCGGATTATGAGGACATCCTAGGTAGCCAACTTTCAGACCTTTTGAGTCATTTTTCTGAACCTTTGAATTTTCACGATCCCTTCCTGAAGTGAATTGAGAACTTTCCTCAGAAAATGAATTGTCATGATTTTATCCCTCCCACCCGCCTCCATGAGTTAGACTTTATGGTTTCCGATGATACCATGCATACTCTAACCCATGTTATTTTTGTCCTTAACTTATCACTGTTTTGGTTTATGATGAAGCACAGAGGTAGGTATTGTGAGACATTGCTAGGATTATTTCACTGTTCATTTGACTACACCTAGTATCCATCCAACAGGTAAGTACATGTAGGTAGGCATTTGCATTCATTGTATATACCATTCAAATTTCATGCTAGAGTAGTTTGTGTTCACATTTGTAAATATGCTTGCTTTCGTTTTTGTAGTATATATGAGTTGGGGGTGATATCACCACCCCAAGTGATTGCTAACAATATTTTGTTGAAATCAAGCAGGTCACAGGTTATGCCAGATATGTTGAGGTTCTCATGCGCTCTACGATGAGCACATGTCCCCGAGTTGGAGCCAGATGATATCCCCTAGTTTAGGGATAACTAAGGAGATTATGTCTCGAGGCCCACAGGTCCTATACATGGAGTATCGAGAGCCAGATCGACTTGAGCATGGCCCTGGAGAGCCCATATTTTCATTCTTCAGTGCCTCCACTTTTTCAGCAACAACAACATCCATCACCTCAGCTTCGTCCTATAGCAGAGATGAGTCTTGCTCCATGAGGTAATGAGTCTGAGTATCATGGTATGTGTCACTATGATCCTCAAAACCTTTGAATATGTGCATTCAATTCTTTTTGCTTCTAACGGGTGCTTGGATCTTATACCTCTCCACTTGACCATATCTGGGGGAAATGACATGATTCCCTAGTAAGATGGTACCCATAGGGTTTGAGTTGTCACTGGGGGGATTCATAAAAGGCCATCATCCACTCCCACCATACTTACCACGTTTCATCTCTTTCTCGCTCATCCATCCCATTACACTTTTTCGGGCATTGGGTTGGCCAAATATTTAAGGGTTGTACCTTACCTTGTGGGAAGAAGGGGCTAAAGGCTCAGGGGGTAAAAGTAGCTGGAAAAAGACAAAATCCAATGAATGAAACCTTGAGATGCTTCACACAGGGATCCCCGAGAAAGCAATAAAAAGCTTCTCAGCAAGAAACATAGGGACCCATAAAATAATAAAACAAGACCTAGTTAGAGGATAGGGGGTCTCATCACAAGCTAACCAATTAGGTCCATGGGCATGTAGCGGTATGACACTACTAGTAGTTGGTCACCATGCCAGGGTAGTGGCTCTTGGTGGCATAGCCAAGAGAAAGGGGGTCTCATCACAAGCCAACATTCTCATTTCTGTGAAATGCATGTGGGTAACATTGCCACCAGTGGTCACCACGCCAGGGCAGTGTCCCCTAAACTAGATTTTTGAAAGAAAAATCAATAAGAATAAAGAAAAAAGGCGTGAATGGTATTGGATTTTTTTTTATCCATGACAGGTGCAACTCACCCTCTAAAGAGGCACCCACAGGTAAGCCATACATTTCCCTGCTATCACTGCACCCCTTGCCCAAACATCCCTTACCACCTCACCCACTCACATGGCTTAGATTTGATTTCTCCCAGAAACATCCCACATCCAGTGATCATTAGCCCAATAGGACGTCCTAGCGTTTCCTCCAAACTTGTCTTGTAGATTAGTATAATGTCTTTGAGCATTGGTCCGAGTAAAGGGGGTTTTATGCACATGTTTAATAACTTGATGATTAGATGTGATTGACATTGCTATGATCCTTGTGACTTATGAGCCCTTGGAGGGCGTATCTGTTGATGTTTTAGGACCATACCTGATGGACAGGTACCCTTATGGACAAGTACACATGGGGAGATGATTAGTTCGGACCTACATGGGGATGAAATCCCACTAGATGGATGTTGAGACCCCATTAGGGGGCAGAGACAGATCAGAGGATTGCATAGAAGAAAGGGAGGACGTTCCACCAGAGGCAGCTTGGCAGACCCATACCCAGGGGGGTTGTGCCCTTTCCACCAGGACGTAGGCCTTGGAAGGCCCATGACATCACCTAGGACACCCATGAAATCATCCAGTGTTTATGGAGGTTTTGGGAGGCAGTTATGTGCCAAGTGGCACATGTGGCAAGTTTCTGAGGCCCAAGGAGGCCTAACGTTTTGCTCCAGGAGGCCAACGTTGCCCTAAAAGGGCATAAGTCACCCTAAAGGGGAATTTTGTCATCATTTATGCTTGATTAGGGTTTTAATTATGATATTTTATGTAAAACAATATTTTGATGTAAATTTGTCCATGTCGCCCTTTTTTGACCTAAAGTAAAATTAAAGGTCATTTGTATGGTATAAGTAGAGAGATAAAACTCTCTTTTTCTCATCATATTTCACTCACACTTGTGTGAGGTCTGAAATTTGCGCCCTCATTAGGGTTTATTGGCTGAAATTATAGTGCACACTTGTTGAAGGAGGGCTATTTTTGGTGTAATTGGCATTTTTCTTGGTGGAAAGTCTATAACTAGGGTTTTGCATTGATGATACATGGTGAATGTGAGTAAATTTCTATAATTCTTCTCTTACTTGAATGGTTATGGTGTTTTACTTTACATTTTATTAATTTATGAAATTGCTAGCTCAAACCCTAGGGATCAAACACATGTTATTTTCCTTGTTCTAATTTCTATCTACCTACTAGATTGTGCCATTGAGTTGTTTTTCTTGAAGCCACTGCTAGGGCCTTGCCATTGCAACACCCTAGTACTTGTCCTTCATCATAGTCATTTTTATCTTATCATTGAGTTAAAGAAGGAGGAAAACCTACCAAGGCCTAGGGTTACCTACACCTTAGTAGTTATTTTCCCCTAGGGTTTGGTGGTTGAAGCCTTGGCTTACCAACACTTCATCCATCAAATTCCTCTTGTCTTTGACTCTATTACTATCATCTTTCTCTTTCAATTCTTGCTGCTACTTATTGACTCCATTTTTCCCTATGAAGGCACTAGTCTAATACCTTTCTCTTGAGTGTTTCGATCACAACCTTAAAACATCTAAATCTTTGAAAAAACTACTAACACCTTCTAACCCTATATTAGGTTGAGCTACTAACCTTATTGTTGCTACTATTCAATTAATTTACAACCATATTTTTCAGCATTTAAATCTTCTCTAAGTGACTGAAAAGATTGACTAATGCATAGCCTTATTTGCTTATGATGAATGTTGGTGTTATGGCATTGATGATTAATCATTCCTGCTCATTTTGAAGCTTTTCCAAGGCACTAATTGTGAAGTATTGTCTTGTGATTATTTCTACTATACATATTTGTTTCTTCATCAATATATTAGTCAATTTCTTTTATTGAGAAAGTCTCTGATTATATGAAGTACTAACTAGCAAGTACTCTTGCAAAATATAGTTTTATGTTGCTTTGTTTCGCGCAGGTGCACTTTTGGTTTATTATTTATTTATTGGTTGTTTAACCAAAATTTCTTATCGGTGATGACTTGTGAGAGGGAACCTTTTACTTGGCCTTTATCCTTTGCCTTCTCAAAACCCCAGGTCACTAGGGACGTCTCCTCTGGGCCTACCACCCTAAATAGAAAGAGACATCCTATTGAGGTGACAGTGATAGGATAGTCTCCCGTTACACCAAATTGTCTTCTTTTCCCTTTTCCCTTCTATCAAAGTACAAATTGCGTGATAACATAATGCACCAACAATATTATCAAGGGTAGTCATAGCTTCTTTCAAGGAATTCATCCACCAGTTTTTAGAAGTGTATCTAGATGATTGGATAGTATACAGTCTGTTGAAAGACCATGTAGAAGTGTTAAGGCTAATGTTGGAAATATGCAGGCAGTGTCAGATATCATTAAATATCAAGAAGTGCATCTTTGGGACACCCTTTCGAATACTATTGGGACACATAGTGTACAAACAAGGCTTGCTAGTATATCCTGCTAAGATTGCAATCATTGTTAACTTATCACCACCCAAATCAGTGTGCCAGTTGAGAGAAACATTGGGACACACATGCTACTACAAGAAATTCATAAAAGGGTATGTGCAGATCATTACGCTGATGGAGAAACTATTGAATAAAGATAGTAAATTTCAGTGGAATGAGCACTGTCAGTGAGGTTTGGACACTCTAAAAGAAAAAATGGTCACAACACCTATACTAGTATTCCCAGATTGGGAAAATAAATTTCATGTGCATGTAGATGCATCATCCATAGCGCTTGGAGCTATTATGGCGCAACCGGGAGCAGGGGAATTGGACCATCCTATAGCATTTGCAAGCAAAAAACTGTCAGATTCAAAGAAGAATTACAATACTACAGAAAGATAAGGCTTAGCAATGGTATATGTACTTCAGAAGTTCATACACTATTTACTTGGCAAACACTTTAAAATGTTTACACACCATTCAACCCTCAAATACCTAGTCAACAAGCCAGTGTTGGGGGGGGATGATATGTATATGGTTACTGTTGTTTCAGGAATTTGATTTTGAAGTGATAGTCAAATCAGGGAAGTTGAATGTAGGACCTGATCACCTGTCAAGAATCACCAATGGAGAGGAACCTACAAATTTAGAGGACAACTTCCATGATGTGCAATTATTTTCAGTCCAAGTAGATGATGAATATTTTTCTAACATCATTGAATACTTGAGTATAGGGACTTCACCACAAGATTTTAACACTACATAGAAGAAAAATTGGGTAGTCAGAGTTGTAGACTATCAATTGATTGCAGGACACTTATACAAGATGGGCATAGAAAACATTTTGAGAAGATGTGTACTAGAACATGAGAGGCCTAGGATTTTATCAGAGGCCCATGAGGGAATAGTTGGAGGACATTATGCAGAAAAATATACTATGGTGGCTGACCATTCACAAAGATGCTAAGGATTACTTCCAGCGATGTGATGTATGTCATAGGGTTGGTAAACCTAATATAATGGATGATATGCCCCTAAGACCATAAGTAACCTTGCAAGTATTTGACAAATGGGAAATAGACTTTATCGGACCAATTAACCCACCAACAAAAAGGTCAGCAGCAAGGCATATCATTACTGCGACATAATACCTAACAATATGGGAAGAAACAACACTAGTAAAAGATTGTAGTGCATAGAAAACAACACATTTCCTGTTTGAGCAAGTGATCACTAGATTTGGATGCCCAAGGATTTTGATGAGTGACCAAGGTACTCACTTTATCAACAATACTATCAATGCTATGATTGAGGAATTTGAAGTCTACCATCAAAAGAGTACACCATATCACCCTCAAGAAAATGGAACAATGGAAGCCTTTAATAAGATCCTAGAGAATGCCTTGACAAATATCTGCAATGTTAACATGGATGATTGGGACTTGAAGATACCAACATTATTGTGGGCATATAGGACTACATGCAAAAAGTTGACAGGACAAACACCATTCAGGTTAGTGTATGGAAAATAAGCAGTGGTACCATTAAAATTCATGGTACCCAGTCTGCGCATAGCGGAAATTACCAACATGACAAAATGAAGTGCAGTAAAAGAGAGGCTCGGTCAGCTGATGGAGATGGAGAAAGATAGGTTTCTAGAAGGATTTCACCAAGAAGTTCAGAAAGAAAGAGATAAATATTGGCATGACAGGCATATCAAGAGGAAGAGTTTCAAGGAGGGCGACTTAGTCTTGGTGTATGAAAATAAATTTCTTTAGCATCCAGGGAAATTCAGAATGCATTGGTTGGGACCATATGAAGTGAAGACTGTCAGAGATGGGGGATCTATACAGTTGAAAGATTTGGGAGTCACAAAACTGAGAGGAATGGTCAATGGGAGTCGATTGAAACTATATAGGGATAGTCAACCTCCTAGTACTTAGAAATTTACCACGTAGTAAGAAAAAATGTACATATTGTACAATAGTAGATAAAAAAAAAAATAACAAAGCGGTGCGCAGAAGTTCCCGTGCAAGACATCAGAAGACCGCACACAACAGAAATTTACTTAGTGCATCGAAAAAAAAAATTCCATGCACAACAACTACACGACATACTGCGCACTTGGAAAACTCAGCGCGTTGGAAAAAGGACCAACGGTTAGAAAAAGAGGAAAATTGAAAAATGACGATTACGACAAAAAGGCGCCAACTGGCAGAAATTATGGAATTCAATGAAAAAGTACGCATAAAGCACCATTACATTAATCAAAGAGGGGGAAGCTTCTCTGAGAAGTTTCATGACTTTCCTATATAAAGGGGAAATGCGGGCAACATAAGACTCATTGTGAAATCGTGAAGTTGCAGAGAAATAGAGCACGTAGAGCAGAAGTGAGTTGGCGAAAAATCCAGAGTGAACCAATGAAGGCTTGGTCGATAGAAACTAACGAGTACCCACTATGGAACCACCATAAATGGGTGTGCTGAGCCAAGAAGGAAGGAAAACCTGAAGTAGTCGAGCACCAGAGGAGGCTGTAGAAGTCGAGCAACAAACTAGACAACCCGAGGAATTCGTTGACATCGATGCAATTCCTTCACCCTTTGAAGCACCCATAGACCCTATGCTAGTGGTTGAAGAAAGGCAGGGTCCAACAATGATGTCCATGGAAGTCAACCCGACCAGTAGCACGCAGGGACATCCCATGCATAACACAATAAACCCACCATAAATTGTGACGACCGAAGGGGTCCAACATGTGAATGGCCAAGCTACTGCACAGATGAAGGGGACAGTACCCAAAAACACCAGATAAGAAACCGTGCAGCAACAGGAGGGTCTAATATAAGATATCACTGGCGAGCTAGACCTTAATGTAGAAAGAAGACAGATGGAGGCGGGGACCTCAAGCCAACAACCGAAACAGAAGGGAAAACAACCTATGGCATGGTCTCTGCACATGCATCCTGACACAACAATTGTACTCCCACGCATTCTAGAAGGAGTGGAAACCACGCCAACACTGCTAGGTCGGGTGGAGAAGGTAAAATACTCGGACCATGATGTGGCCAATGTAGGTAAATTCCCCAAATTTGCACAACAGGTTTACTTAGATAGAATAGGGATAGGGCCCTTTGGAGATCCCATTCTACAACCAAAGCCATGGGCATCTGGCCTAGCAAACACAGGGATCCTAAACCTGTTGGAGATTCCCCACTTTGGAAGGGGGAAAGAGGTGAATAATTGCTTCAAGCAGTTTATAGCGGTCCTCCATGGAGGATTGCCATGGATGGAACAACCTGTCTCCATAGATGTAGAGCTGATAGAATTAATCACAGGATTGTCGTCAATGGGTGAGAACCCCGCATAGTACTTGTACGACAAAACCAAAGAGAATACTATAGCTAAATAAATGAAGAGGACATATGGGACAAAGAGGGGCTCGCACGAGATTATTATTAAAAGGATCAACGACGCTGCAACACAAATGGCCACCAAACTCATGGCCTGTAAAATGATGGGGAAGTCCCTACCGGGGTCATCGCAGCTGCGACATAGTGTGCAAATGGCACGTCGCCCAGTTGGGCCCCTTACCTACTAAATCTATTCCTTGAGGACTACAAAGACGCGCAGGACCTTGACACAGAGTTCCACTACTCGTGGATACTCATGCTAATCGCGCTGATGGGATGGAGGGAGACCCCATATTCATACTTTTGTGATCAGATAAGTTAGTTTCATGCAACATGGTGCATGTCGTTGGGGAGAAAATTGGACCCCAAGCACAAAAGCATAAACACAAGTACCTTTGTCAGGTATTTTTCACAAATATAAGAAAGCATAGCCAACACTTGGAAAATTACCCCGGATGTGGTCACACAGTACAATGACATAACCAATTTCTGCGCAACAAGGCACAATATGTGGATCCAAGCACGTAGGGACCCAGAGAAGGAGTGGCTACAACTAAGGTATTTCATCAATGAGGATGACATAGAAATGGCCATGCAAGACTGGAATAATGATTGGAGGGTCCCGGTCCTAACCCAAGAACTTCCAAAGAGCACAAAAGTAGACACTATTGCGCCTAAGAAGTCGTCAAAGCTAGGGAAACCCACCCAAAAGCTATCACAACAAACGAATGGGAGCGTGCTGAAGAAAAATACATAGGAAGCGCATAAGGACACTGCCCCACAACAAAAGGAACAAGGAGTTGGGGCTACAAAAACACAGGGAACCCCCTCAACATATATTCTTCAGGGACCAAGTCCACCTAAGCAACCAATTTTACAGAAAGGAGGATCGCGCAAGAAGGAAAAAGCGCATAAACAACTATCAGAGTATACGATCACAGAGGATGACGCTAACCTTGTGGTAGAGAAGGTGCAAGACCGTGTAGCAGAAGACTTCGAAGAAGCCAAGCACCAAACAAGGAAGATACAAGATGACCTGGCTAGAATAAATCATGTCCTCAAGGAAATTAGAAGTGCACAGAGGT
>SNQJ01S0021416.1:107948-127903 GCA_010110895.2 Picea sitchensis | reverse complement strand
CCCTCTACAAAGGAACCCACATGTAAGACATACATTTCCCTTCTATCACTACACCCCTTGCTGAGACATCCCTTACCACCTCACCCACTCACATGGCTTAGATTTGATTTCTCCCAGAAACATCCCACATCCAGTGAGCATTAGCCCAATAGGACGTCCTAGTGTTTCCTCCAAACTTGGCTTGTATATTAGTATAATGTCTTTGAGCATTGGTCTGGGTAAAGGGGGTTTTATGCACATGTATAATAACTTGATGATTAGATGTGATTGACATTGCTATGATCCCTATGACTTATGATCTCTTGGAGGGCGTATCTGTTGATGTTTTAGGACCATAACTGATGGACAGGTACCCTTATGGACAAGCACACATGGGGAGATGATTATTTCAGAGCTCCATGGGGCTGAAATCCCACTAGATCGATGTTGAGACCTTAGCAGGGGGCATAGACAGATCAAAGGATTGCATAGGAGAAAGAGAGGATGTTCCACCAGAGGCAAATTGGTAGACCCATACCTAGGGGGCTTGTGCCCTTTCCACCAGGACGTAGGCCTTGGAAGGCCCATGACATCACCTAGGACACCCATGATGTCATCCAATGTTTATGGAGGTTTTGGGAGGCAGTTATGTGCCAAGTGGCACGTGTGGCAGTTCCTGAGGCCCAAGGAGGCCTAACGTTTTGGTCTAGGAGGCCAACGTTTCCCTAAAAGGGCATAACGTCACCCTAAAGGGGCATGACATCATCATTTATGCTTGATTAGGGTTTAATTATGACATTTTATGTAAAACAATATTTTGATGTAAAGTTGGCCATGTTGGCCTTTTTTGACCTAAAGTAAAATTAAAGGTCATTTGTATGGTATAAGTAGAGAGCTAAAACTCTCTTTTTATCATTATATTTCACTCACACTTGTGTGAGGTCTGAAATTTTTTCCCTCATTAGGGTTTATTGGCTCAAATTCTAGTGCACACTTGTTGAAGGAGGGCTATTTTTGGTGTAATTGGCATTTTTCTTGGTGGAAAGTCTACAACTTGGGTTTTGCATTGATGATACATGGTGATTGTGAGTAAATTTCTATAATTATTCTCTTACTTGAATGGTTATCGTGTTTTACTTTACATTTTATTAATTTATGAAATTTCTAGCTCAAACCCTAGGGATCAAGCACATGTTATTGTCCTTGTTCTAATTGCTATCTACCTACTAGATTGTGCCAAGGAACCATTTTTCTTGAAGCCATTTCTAGGGCCTTGACATTGCAACACCCTAGTACTTGTCCTTAATCATAGTCGTTTTTATCTTATCGTTGAGTTAAAGAAGGAGGAAAACTTACTAAGGCCTAGGGTTACCTACACTTTAGTAGCCGTTTTTCCCTAGGGTTTGGTTGTTGAAGCCTTGGCTTACCAACACTTCATCCATCAAATTCCTCTCGTCTTTTGCTCTATTGCTATCATCTTGCTCCTTCAATTCTTGCTGCTACTTATTGACTCCATTTTTCCCTATGAAGGCACTAGTCTAAGACCTTTCTCTTGAGTGTTTTGATCACAGCCTTCAAACATCTAAATCTTTGAACAAACTACTAACACCTTCTAACCCTAGATTAGACTGAGCTACTAACCTTATTTTTGCTACTATTCAATTAATTTACAATACATCTTGCGATTATTGAGAAAGTCTCTGATTATTGCTACTATACAGAAAGTCTTGAGAAAGTATTTGATTATTGAGAAAGTCTTGTGATTATTTCTACTATACATCTTTGTTGGTTCATCAATATATTAGTCAATTTCTTTTATTGAGAAAGTCTCTGATTATATGAATTACTAACCAACAAGTGCTCTTGCAAAATATAGTTTTATGTTGCTTTGTTTCGGGCAGGTACACTTCTGGTTTATTATTTCTTTATTGGTTGTTTAACCATTTTTTCTGATCGGTGGTGACTTGTGAGAGGGAACCTTTTACTTGGAATTTATTCTTTTCCTTCTCAAAACCCCAGGTCACCGGGGATGTCTCCCTTGGGCCTACCACCCTAAATAGAAAGAGACACCCTATTGAGGTGACAATGATAGGATAGTCTCATGTTACGCCAATTTGTCTTCTTTTCCCTTTTCCCTTCTATCAAAGTACAAATTGTGCGATAACATTTTGGCGCCGTTGTCGAGGAACAATGAGTCAATTATCCTCAAAGACGACACTTTTTTGGTAAGCCTTTCCTCAAGAATCTTTATCTTACAAGATTACCTAGAGACTCCACTAAGGATGATTCCCTTATTTCTTTGTTAATTTCAAGAAAACTATCTGGCGACTCCACTAATGACGAAGCCAACTATGAATTCTCAATTGGACTCGAGAAACTTCAAACCTTTAGACATGAGTAAAATCCCGGGATACCCTCGACAAATTCCCACGAAGTACGAAAAGTGTCTCCCTAGATTCACTGGTGGTGATAGGGAGAGAGTCAAATATCACATGAGTGACTTCTGGGATTTCTTTCTATTCCACCATATCAATGATGATGCTGAATATTTGGTGATGAAACTCTTCTCTGCCACTCTTTATAGAAACGCTAGGAAGTGGTATGAAAACCTTCGCAATGCTAGCATCACAACTATGGAACAATTGGAAGAAACCTTTTTCGAAAGATGGGGTATTCCGTTGGAAGACATCTCAGTACTACTAAAAAGACTCGAGCATATAAAGCAAACTGAGAATGAAACTATCAGACACTTCCAGGATATGTTTGAGGGCATACTATATCAAATTCCTGAAATCCATCATCCTAAAGACAAGTACATTATCCATCTATATACCAATGCACTTTTAGTTCATCTAGGTTTTCCCCTCAGTAAAAAGGGCCCAAGAACGCTCATTGAAGCTCAAATCATGGCTACAAGAATCGAGAAAAATATCTCCTTGTCCAAGGTAAGACACCTCTTTACCTCATGCACTCTTAGTATGGAAGGTTTAGTTTCCCTTGAAACCTTTAGTGTTGATTTCCAAAAAGAAGGGGAACAAACCATAGACCAAAAAAAGGATAAGGGGAAGAATAATGATGAGGTTTTCCAATCCCACAATGAAAAACAAAGGAATATTGAAGACACAATTGAGGAGTTGGAACCTGAAGAAACTAATGAAGTGTCAATGTGCACTACCCCCTTTGATGAAGCCATCCACGAGCCTTTTCCCCCTGCACAGGAAGAAGAGAATGAGGTTAGTCACTTTCCTTTTCAGGATCTTGACAATGCCTTGTTTTATGATTCAAGAAGGAAGAAGAAATGGAATCCTCGAATAACGTAGATATTCCTTGTTGTACAATTGAATATGAATGGGAAACTCATGAGGATGAAACAATGATGCATGTTGAAGACATCCAAGTCCTCAAATCTCCCGCACAAGAAGAAACAAACACAGTGAGTTACCCTCCTCTCCAAAATTTTGATGAGTCTCTACTTTATGATTCGGGAAATGAAGAGGAGATAGAGGAGCCCTTGAATGCTTCAAATCCTTCATGTTATGATACATATAGTGACATGGTTAATAATATTGATGAGTTCATACATGTTGGGATACATAAGTGGGATGTAGTTGATTATGATATGGACCCCATTTACAACATTGAGAATCATTTCCAAGTGTTGCCTTTACAATTATCACAACAGGGTAGTCTTGATTTTGACCAGTGGCAACAAGGAGATGATATAACTACCGATACTTTCCAAACACCCAAGGTTGACCTAGTCCCATATTTTCCTGATAATTTTTTGTCATACCTTGAGGATTTTGATGAGTAATCCTCTGAGAACTTGGATTCATCCCATGAAGAGGATTATCAACCACCATTGTGTTGAGGTCTTGAC
The DNA here is from genome assembly GCA_010110895.2 of Picea sitchensis. NCBI lineage: Eukaryota > Viridiplantae > Streptophyta > Pinopsida > Pinales > Pinaceae > Picea > Picea sitchensis. The sequence continues at coordinate 124,044 of SNQJ01S0021416.1, read as the reverse complement.
AGGAGTAAGAACATCGTTTGTCTGAAGAAGCATTCTTGTGACAACTTTCTCCAGCCACCTCTGAGTAATTTACCTTGCTGTGTCTTAAAGGTGTAGTTGGGAAATATGTCTTTTGTATTGAGTTTCCTCTGAGGAAAACCCTAGAGTTCAAGGGTAGGTTGAATACCTCAAGAAAAAGTCTGTCATCTCAACATTTAAACCTTCCCTTAAGAGTTTTTTAGTCATCTTCTAGATCCTTGTCAATCCTTTCCCAGGCTTCGGATTATGAGGACATCCTAGGTAGCCAACTTTCAGACCTTTTGAGTCATTTTTCTGAACCTTTGAATTTTCACGATCCCTTCCTGAAGTGAATTGAGAACTTTCCTCAGAAAATGAATTGTCATGATTTTATCCCTCCCACCCGCCTCCATGAGTTAGACTTTATGGTTTCCGATGATACCATGCATACTCTAACCCATGTTATTTTTGTCCTTAACTTATCACTGTTTTGGTTTATGATGAAGCACAGAGGTAGGTATTGTGAGACATTGCTAGGATTATTTCACTGTTCATTTGACTACACCTAGTATCCATCCAACAGGTAAGTACATGTAGGTAGGCATTTGCATTCATTGTATATACCATTCAAATTTCATGCTAGAGTAGTTTGTGTTCACATTTGTAAATATGCTTGCTTTCGTTTTTGTAGTATATATGAGTTGGGGGTGATATCACCACCCCAAGTGATTGCTAACAATATTTTGTTGAAATCAAGCAGGTCACAGGTTATGCCAGATATGTTGAGGTTCTCATGCGCTCTACGATGAGCACATGTCCCCGAGTTGGAGCCAGATGATATCCCCTAGTTTAGGGATAACTAAGGAGATTATGTCTCGAGGCCCACAGGTCCTATACATGGAGTATCGAGAGCCAGATCGACTTGAGCATGGCCCTGGAGAGCCCATATTTTCATTCTTCAGTGCCTCCACTTTTTCAGCAACAACAACATCCATCACCTCAGCTTCGTCCTATAGCAGAGATGAGTCTTGCTCCATGAGGTAATGAGTCTGAGTATCATGGTATGTGTCACTATGATCCTCAAAACCTTTGAATATGTGCATTCAATTCTTTTTGCTTCTAACGGGTGCTTGGATCTTATACCTCTCCACTTGACCATATCTGGGGGAAATGACATGATTCCCTAGTAAGATGGTACCCATAGGGTTTGAGTTGTCACTGGGGGGATTCATAAAAGGCCATCATCCACTCCCACCATACTTACCACGTTTCATCTCTTTCTCGCTCATCCATCCCATTACACTTTTTCGGGCATTGGGTTGGCCAAATATTTAAGGGTTGTACCTTACCTTGTGGGAAGAAGGGGCTAAAGGCTCAGGGGGTAAAAGTAGCTGGAAAAAGACAAAATCCAATGAATGAAACCTTGAGATGCTTCACACAGGGATCCCCGAGAAAGCAATAAAAAGCTTCTCAGCAAGAAACATAGGGACCCATAAAATAATAAAACAAGACCTAGTTAGAGGATAGGGGGTCTCATCACAAGCTAACCAATTAGGTCCATGGGCATGTAGCGGTATGACACTACTAGTAGTTGGTCACCATGCCAGGGTAGTGGCTCTTGGTGGCATAGCCAAGAGAAAGGGGGTCTCATCACAAGCCAACATTCTCATTTCTGTGAAATGCATGTGGGTAACATTGCCACCAGTGGTCACCACGCCAGGGCAGTGTCCCCTAAACTAGATTTTTGAAAGAAAAATCAATAAGAATAAAGAAAAAAGGCGTGAATGGTATTGGATTTTTTTTTATCCATGACAGGTGCAACTCACCCTCTAAAGAGGCACCCACAGGTAAGCCATACATTTCCCTGCTATCACTGCACCCCTTGCCCAAACATCCCTTACCACCTCACCCACTCACATGGCTTAGATTTGATTTCTCCCAGAAACATCCCACATCCAGTGATCATTAGCCCAATAGGACGTCCTAGCGTTTCCTCCAAACTTGTCTTGTAGATTAGTATAATGTCTTTGAGCATTGGTCCGAGTAAAGGGGGTTTTATGCACATGTTTAATAACTTGATGATTAGATGTGATTGACATTGCTATGATCCTTGTGACTTATGAGCCCTTGGAGGGCGTATCTGTTGATGTTTTAGGACCATACCTGATGGACAGGTACCCTTATGGACAAGTACACATGGGGAGATGATTAGTTCGGACCTACATGGGGATGAAATCCCACTAGATGGATGTTGAGACCCCATTAGGGGGCAGAGACAGATCAGAGGATTGCATAGAAGAAAGGGAGGACGTTCCACCAGAGGCAGCTTGGCAGACCCATACCCAGGGGGGTTGTGCCCTTTCCACCAGGACGTAGGCCTTGGAAGGCCCATGACATCACCTAGGACACCCATGAAATCATCCAGTGTTTATGGAGGTTTTGGGAGGCAGTTATGTGCCAAGTGGCACATGTGGCAAGTTTCTGAGGCCCAAGGAGGCCTAACGTTTTGCTCCAGGAGGCCAACGTTGCCCTAAAAGGGCATAAGTCACCCTAAAGGGGAATTTTGTCATCATTTATGCTTGATTAGGGTTTTAATTATGATATTTTATGTAAAACAATATTTTGATGTAAATTTGTCCATGTCGCCCTTTTTTGACCTAAAGTAAAATTAAAGGTCATTTGTATGGTATAAGTAGAGAGATAAAACTCTCTTTTTCTCATCATATTTCACTCACACTTGTGTGAGGTCTGAAATTTGCGCCCTCATTAGGGTTTATTGGCTGAAATTATAGTGCACACTTGTTGAAGGAGGGCTATTTTTGGTGTAATTGGCATTTTTCTTGGTGGAAAGTCTATAACTAGGGTTTTGCATTGATGATACATGGTGAATGTGAGTAAATTTCTATAATTCTTCTCTTACTTGAATGGTTATGGTGTTTTACTTTACATTTTATTAATTTATGAAATTGCTAGCTCAAACCCTAGGGATCAAACACATGTTATTTTCCTTGTTCTAATTTCTATCTACCTACTAGATTGTGCCATTGAGTTGTTTTTCTTGAAGCCACTGCTAGGGCCTTGCCATTGCAACACCCTAGTACTTGTCCTTCATCATAGTCATTTTTATCTTATCATTGAGTTAAAGAAGGAGGAAAACCTACCAAGGCCTAGGGTTACCTACACCTTAGTAGTTATTTTCCCCTAGGGTTTGGTGGTTGAAGCCTTGGCTTACCAACACTTCATCCATCAAATTCCTCTTGTCTTTGACTCTATTACTATCATCTTTCTCTTTCAATTCTTGCTGCTACTTATTGACTCCATTTTTCCCTATGAAGGCACTAGTCTAATACCTTTCTCTTGAGTGTTTCGATCACAACCTTAAAACATCTAAATCTTTGAAAAAACTACTAACACCTTCTAACCCTATATTAGGTTGAGCTACTAACCTTATTGTTGCTACTATTCAATTAATTTACAACCATATTTTTCAGCATTTAAATCTTCTCTAAGTGACTGAAAAGATTGACTAATGCATAGCCTTATTTGCTTATGATGAATGTTGGTGTTATGGCATTGATGATTAATCATTCCTGCTCATTTTGAAGCTTTTCCAAGGCACTAATTGTGAAGTATTGTCTTGTGATTATTTCTACTATACATATTTGTTTCTTCATCAATATATTAGTCAATTTCTTTTATTGAGAAAGTCTCTGATTATATGAAGTACTAACTAGCAAGTACTCTTGCAAAATATAGTTTTATGTTGCTTTGTTTCGCGCAGGTGCACTTTTGGTTTATTATTTATTTATTGGTTGTTTAACCAAAATTTCTTATCGGTGATGACTTGTGAGAGGGAACCTTTTACTTGGCCTTTATCCTTTGCCTTCTCAAAACCCCAGGTCACTAGGGACGTCTCCTCTGGGCCTACCACCCTAAATAGAAAGAGACATCCTATTGAGGTGACAGTGATAGGATAGTCTCCCGTTACACCAAATTGTCTTCTTTTCCCTTTTCCCTTCTATCAAAGTACAAATTGCGTGATAACATAATGCACCAACAATATTATCAAGGGTAGTCATAGCTTCTTTCAAGGAATTCATCCACCAGTTTTTAGAAGTGTATCTAGATGATTGGATAGTATACAGTCTGTTGAAAGACCATGTAGAAGTGTTAAGGCTAATGTTGGAAATATGCAGGCAGTGTCAGATATCATTAAATATCAAGAAGTGCATCTTTGGGACACCCTTTCGAATACTATTGGGACACATAGTGTACAAACAAGGCTTGCTAGTATATCCTGCTAAGATTGCAATCATTGTTAACTTATCACCACCCAAATCAGTGTGCCAGTTGAGAGAAACATTGGGACACACATGCTACTACAAGAAATTCATAAAAGGGTATGTGCAGATCATTACGCTGATGGAGAAACTATTGAATAAAGATAGTAAATTTCAGTGGAATGAGCACTGTCAGTGAGGTTTGGACACTCTAAAAGAAAAAATGGTCACAACACCTATACTAGTATTCCCAGATTGGGAAAATAAATTTCATGTGCATGTAGATGCATCATCCATAGCGCTTGGAGCTATTATGGCGCAACCGGGAGCAGGGGAATTGGACCATCCTATAGCATTTGCAAGCAAAAAACTGTCAGATTCAAAGAAGAATTACAATACTACAGAAAGATAAGGCTTAGCAATGGTATATGTACTTCAGAAGTTCATACACTATTTACTTGGCAAACACTTTAAAATGTTTACACACCATTCAACCCTCAAATACCTAGTCAACAAGCCAGTGTTGGGGGGGGATGATATGTATATGGTTACTGTTGTTTCAGGAATTTGATTTTGAAGTGATAGTCAAATCAGGGAAGTTGAATGTAGGACCTGATCACCTGTCAAGAATCACCAATGGAGAGGAACCTACAAATTTAGAGGACAACTTCCATGATGTGCAATTATTTTCAGTCCAAGTAGATGATGAATATTTTTCTAACATCATTGAATACTTGAGTATAGGGACTTCACCACAAGATTTTAACACTACATAGAAGAAAAATTGGGTAGTCAGAGTTGTAGACTATCAATTGATTGCAGGACACTTATACAAGATGGGCATAGAAAACATTTTGAGAAGATGTGTACTAGAACATGAGAGGCCTAGGATTTTATCAGAGGCCCATGAGGGAATAGTTGGAGGACATTATGCAGAAAAATATACTATGGTGGCTGACCATTCACAAAGATGCTAAGGATTACTTCCAGCGATGTGATGTATGTCATAGGGTTGGTAAACCTAATATAATGGATGATATGCCCCTAAGACCATAAGTAACCTTGCAAGTATTTGACAAATGGGAAATAGACTTTATCGGACCAATTAACCCACCAACAAAAAGGTCAGCAGCAAGGCATATCATTACTGCGACATAATACCTAACAATATGGGAAGAAACAACACTAGTAAAAGATTGTAGTGCATAGAAAACAACACATTTCCTGTTTGAGCAAGTGATCACTAGATTTGGATGCCCAAGGATTTTGATGAGTGACCAAGGTACTCACTTTATCAACAATACTATCAATGCTATGATTGAGGAATTTGAAGTCTACCATCAAAAGAGTACACCATATCACCCTCAAGAAAATGGAACAATGGAAGCCTTTAATAAGATCCTAGAGAATGCCTTGACAAATATCTGCAATGTTAACATGGATGATTGGGACTTGAAGATACCAACATTATTGTGGGCATATAGGACTACATGCAAAAAGTTGACAGGACAAACACCATTCAGGTTAGTGTATGGAAAATAAGCAGTGGTACCATTAAAATTCATGGTACCCAGTCTGCGCATAGCGGAAATTACCAACATGACAAAATGAAGTGCAGTAAAAGAGAGGCTCGGTCAGCTGATGGAGATGGAGAAAGATAGGTTTCTAGAAGGATTTCACCAAGAAGTTCAGAAAGAAAGAGATAAATATTGGCATGACAGGCATATCAAGAGGAAGAGTTTCAAGGAGGGCGACTTAGTCTTGGTGTATGAAAATAATTTTCTTTAGCATCCAGGGAAATTCAGAATGCATTGGTTGGGACCATATGAAGTGAAGACTGTCAGAGATGGGGGATCTATACAGTTGAAAGATTTGGGAGTCACAAAACTGAGAGGAATGGTCAATGGGAGTCGACTGAAACTATATAGGGATAGTCAACCTCCTAGTACTTAGAAATTTACCACGTAGTAAGAAAAAATGTACACATTGTACAATAGTAGATAAAAAAAAAATAACAAAGCGGTGCACAGAAGTTCCCGTGCAAGACATCAGAAGACCGCACACAGCAGAAATTTACTTAGTGCATCGAAAAACAAATTTCCATGCACAACAACTACACGACATACTGCGCACTTGGAAAACTCAGCGCGTTGGAAAAAGGACCAACGGTTAGAAAAAGAGGAAATTTGAAAAATGACGATTACGACAAAAAGGCGCCAACTGGCAGAAATTATGGAATTCAATGAAAAAGTATGCATAAAGCACCATTACATTAATCAAAGAGGGGGAAGCTTCTCTGAGAAGTTTCATGACTTGCCTATATAAAGGGGAAATGCGGGCAACATAAGACTCATTGTGAAATCGCGAAGTTGCAGAGAAATAGAGCACGTAGAGCAGAAGTGAGTTGGCGAAAAATCCAGAGTGAACCAATGAAGGCTTGGTCGATAGAAACTAACGAGTACCCACTATGGCACCACCATAAATGGGTGTGCTGAGCCAAGAAGGAAGGAAAACCTGAAGTAGTCGAGCACCAGAGGAGGCTGTAGAAGTCGAGCAACAAACTAGACAGCCCGAGGAATTCGTTGACATCGATGCAATTCCTTCACCCTTTGAAGCACCCATAGACCCTATGCTAGTGGTTGAAGAAAGGCAGGGTCCAACAATGATGTCCATGGAAGTCAACCCGACCAGTAGCACGCAGGGACATCCCATTCATAACACAATAAACCCACCATAAATTGTGACGACCGAAGGGGTCCAACATGTGAATGGCCAAGCTACTGCACAAATGAAGGGGACAGTACCCAAAAACACCAGATAAGAAACCGTGCAGCAACAGGAGGGTCTAATAGAAGATATCACTGGCGAGCTAGACCTTAACGTAGAAAGAAGACAGATGGAGGCGGGGACCTCAAGCCAACAACCGAAATAGAAGGGAAAACAACCTATGGCATGGTCTCTACACATGCATCCTGACACAACAATTGTACTCCCACGCATTCCAGAAGGAGTGGAAACCACGCCAACACTGCTAGGTCGGGTGGAGAAGGTAAAATACTCGGACCATGATGTGGCCAATGCAGGTAAATTCCCCAAATTTGCGCAATAGGTTTACTTAGATAGAATAGGGATAGGGCCCTTTGGAGATCCCATTCTACAACCAAAGCCATGGGCATCTAGCCTAGCAAACACAGGGATCCTAAACCTGTTGGAGATTCCCCACTTTGGAAGGGGGAAAGAGGTGAATAATTGCTTCAAGCAGTTTATAGCGGTCCTCCAAGGAGGATTGCCATGGATGGAACAACCTGTCTCCATAGATGTAGAGCTGATAGAATTAATCACAGGATTGTTTTCAATGGGTGAGAACCCTGCATAGTACTTGTACGACAAAACCAAAGAGAATACTATAGCTAAATAAATGAAGAGGACATATGGGACAAAGAGGGGCTTGCACGAGATTATTATTAAAAGGATCAACGACGCTGCAACACAAATGGCCACCAAACTCATGGCCTGTAAAATGATGGGGAAGTCCCTACCGGGGTCATCGCAGCTGCGACATAGTGTGCAAATGGCACGTCGCCCAGCTGGGCCCCTTACCTACTAAATCTATTCCTTGAGGACTACAAAGACGCGCAGGACCTTGACACAGAGTTCCACTACTCGTGGATACTCATGCTAATCACGCTAATGGGATGGAGGGAGACCCCGTATTCATACTTTTGTGATCAGATAAGTCAGTTTCGTGCAACATGGTGCACGTCGTTGGGGAGCAAATTGGATCCCAAGCACAAAAGCATAAACACAAGTACCTTTGTCAGGTGTTTTTCATAAATATAAGAAATCATAGCCAACACTTGGAAAATTACCCCGGATGTGGTCACGCAGTACAATGACATAACCAATTTCTGCGCAACAAGGCACAATATGTGGATCCAAGCACGTAGGGACCCAGAGAAGGAGTGGCTACAACTAAGGTATTTCATCAATGAGGATGACATAGAAATGGCCATGCAAGAATGGCATAATGATTGGAGGGTCCCGGTCCTAACCCAAGAACTTCCAAAGAGCACAAAAGTAGACACTATTGCGCCTAAGAAGTCGTCAAAGCTGGGGAAACCCACCCAAAATCTAGCACAACAAACGAATGGGAGCGTGCTGAAGAAAAATACATAGGAAGCGCATAAGGACACTGCCCCACAACAAAAGGAACAAGGAGTTGGGGCTACAAAAACACAGGGAACCCCCTCAACATATATTCTTCAGGGACCAAGTCCACCTAAGCAACCAATTTTACAGAAAGGAGGATCGCGCAAGAAGGAAAAAGCGCATAAACAACTATCAGAGTATACGATCACAGAGGATGACGCTAACCTTGTGGTAGAGAAGGTGCAAGACCGTGTAGCAGAAGACTTCGAAGAAGCCAAGCACCAAACAAGGAAGATACAAGATGACCTGGCTAGAATAAATCATGTCCTCAAGGAAATTAGAAGTGCACAGAGGTCTGAAAGGGGAACATAATCCTTCCTCGAGGGAGAAGTAACAGTGGGAACAAGGACTACACCACAGAAGGAATACACAGTTCACACAATTTCCCAGGTGAGTCCAATATTCATAGTAACAAATGACATGCTGCACATGGATGAAACCGCAACACATGAGCCACTAAAAGATTTGGCACAGGTCGACATGGTATTAGCCAAAATACCCACAAAGGCATTGTACAAACTCCAAGTCAGTGTCACGTAGGAGGTGTAGTCATGCACGAGAACAGATGCAGTATAACTACAGGAAATGAAAGGTGACAAGGAATCCTTGGATCTCGTTATCAAACAAGTGAAGTTTGAGACCAGAGGAGACAAAGAGTGTGCAGATAAAATCGAACAGGAGGTGACAACAACCTACAACCACCTTCCGGACAACACGTAGGTGGAGAGTTCAAGTACAGAGGAGAAACTCAATATGATTTCCCAAACCATCGACCACTATAGGAAAAATATTGAGGAGTTGAAGGAAAAATTGACTCTAATGACTCCACCTAAGGTTAAGGAGCAGAAGAAAGAAAAATTTGCACTCCAACTAGCAAATTTGGATAAACAAGCTAACACAACAACATAACTTTTTGACAGAACAGTGCAGTTGTGGACAACGCTAGAGGAAGATGAACGAGTCCAGCAGTGGGACCATGAAGAAGGAAAAATAAGCACAACTATCCAGGACCTCAAGCAGAGGTAGAGAACGATGAGTATCGTTGAGCGCCTCAAGGGGACAGAAGACCTAAAGAAGCTGCAAGCAGAACTGATAGCAGCACAGATGCAAAATCAGGAGAGACATGCGCATATGGAACCTATTAAAGACCAAGCCTCATAGATCATCACACAATTGGAGGAGGAGAAGAAGAACATGGCGCATGCACAGGAAGAATGCACAACCATGGTCCAGGAGGAAATCACATCACATAATCTAGAAGCGCTCACAAAAAAGGCTGCGCAGGTACAAATACAAGGAAGGGAACTTGCAGACAAGTTCCATAGTCTAGCAGAGACTATCAAGGAAGCACGCAGTGCCTAGATGGCTCGGGATGAGCCACATGTCAGTGTTGGGGGCCTGTTGGGCGTAGGCCCATTTTGGGGAAAAGAATAATGTTGGAGGATAAAGCACAAAGAAGGAAAAAATAGTTGGCAGGAAAAGCAACACATGCAAGGTAAACACCCATGCAGAGGAGGAAATAATGTGAGGTGTGCATGCAAGAATACCTAACCATGATAAGGTTAGGGTTTTGGTAAGATGATGTAATGGATGATAAGCCAAAAATAAGTATAAATAGGTACCTAGGAGGTCTAGGTTGGGGTTTGAAGAGTTGAATAGGGATTCGATGTGAATATAATTTTAGAATGTAAGAATGACTGTAAAATCCGAGATTTTTTTGTAAGCTGTTGAGCTGGAGAGAGAAAATAAGGTAGATCTTGAGGGTTAGATCACAGGCTAAGGGGCCTGGTGTAATCTAGGCTGCCTCATTGTATATCTTGATTCAAATGACCAAGGATTGTAAAGCGCACAACGCTATAATTTTGGAGAAACCATAATAAAAGAGAAAAGCAACCAAATCTTTGTGGGTGTATCCCAAGAGGGGGGTGAACCACAATAGATCATGTGTTATGTGGATTGAATATTGTTTATTTATTTACTGTCAATGGTTAACTAGTAGACGACTGCATGAATGGGTTAGCTAGATTTGATTGTGTGTAAATGCATGAATAAGAATGACATAAAGTGTAGTCTAGATGACTGTTAGAGTAAATAAATCAAGATCACAAAGTGTAATCCCATAACCCCACTCATTCCTAGGCTGCAAGCACCTGAGCATTACAACCACCCATAAGAACTATCTCGGGTGAGACGACGCAGTGCACCCTGTGTACTGCGTTGCCTTCTGGTTTACCAGGAGGGCGATAGTTTTATAGGATTTTGTTGGAAACCATAGTAGATATGAACCCGATTCATCCCAAGAATGGTAGCAAGAGAGAAGTAACGAACACCTATGAAAGAATGTTGTATTCTCATCCCCAACCTATAACCATAATTGAATTCTCTTAAGTCTCCATTTTTTTCTTTTTCCAAAAGAATGCGCCTCCTTTCATATTCTAATACTTTTGCTTCCATATTTTGTTAATAATATAAATTATTATATACAAGGTTACTATATCTTTTTCTATGGAATTTTTTTGAAAAGAGATTATAGATTCCAAAAAATCAAAATATTAAAAAATATAATTAATTTAGTGCTAATAATAATACATATTGATATCCCCCCAGATGGGGTGACAAGTGGAATGGAAGTGGGAGCCAGGTGGCGCCAAGCAGCGCAGGGAGCTATTAATCCCTACCGCCAACCTCCCGTCCCCCTAGCTTGAGTGGCTCACATTCACTGCGATTCAATGGAGGTGCGATGGGCACCTCAAGGAAATTTAAGTGAGCCATGCGCGAACCAGGCTGGGTGTACCTACACTAGGCTTGCAGTCACCTCGGCCCTCATGGATCCCACTCACATCAATTCACAGGGCTTTATGGAAGCTGGGATGACAAACCATTCTCTCATTCCTCCTTGACATTTAGCTCGTCTTCTCCTTGGCCTTCTTCAGATCCTCCACAACATTTTTTCTTTGCGCCCACCCTCGCCTTCTCTTGTTCCGTTCTTCCAAGCTATCAACATGCCCAGGGAGCGAGGAAAATCTAGGAGAGGCCCACTGTATTACAGTTCCTATAGTAGACACAATTGTCTTCCCCCCACCCAACTCACCCTCATCATCACCAGTCCTCTCAGGAAAAACCAACCCCCACCCCAATTCCCACAATTGACCTTGGCAGTGGCCCTCTCATGGAAGAAATTCCCCTTCCCAAGCTTTCTTCCCCTCTGCTCAGTCGCAGCCTTGATATTGACCCTCCTAGAGCCCACCCTCCATACCATTTCTATGGCACTGGTTCTTGCATGGTGGAGGAAGAAATCCCCCCCAGCTGGAAAGTGGCCACTCCCTTGAAAGAAATAGTAGCGATGGACACAGAATGAGACACAGTGGACATAGAGGACATAGGGGACATAGCTGAAGCAGTGGACATAGTGGAAGAAATGGACACAGATATGACAGAGGAACCACCTCCGCCGACCCCAATTCGATTTGCAGAGGAGCACATTCAACTCATCTTTGAGATGCAACAAAAAATGGATGAACATGCTCATATCCAGAACTTCTTGGGACAACACTTGGACCTCTTGATGGACGCGATGACGACTACTCCAACTAGTAAAAGATGTCCAACATGTGGACAATTCTTTGTCCCAGCCTACAACGCCCAAGGACGGTCGAGTCCAAGATAACTCTCAGGTTTTATGGTTTCTTTTTGCTTTAGTCATTTTCGTAGAGAATTAATATTCTCTATCATGCTTTGTAAGATAGTCGGCCATGGCCACTGCACAATAAGACATTCAAATCTTTTTTGTTAGAACCATTTTTAGTTTCAGTGTCAGATATGTTTGATGACCACATGTCCTAGTTTTCTTGTTGTGGTGGAGCGGGTRGCAGAATCATGTTTTTGTAYTGAAACACAATTATGTGAATATAATTTTAGTGCTCTTTTATTTAAAAATAAATAAAATAATACATATTGATATCCAATTTATTATGTATTTAAAGGATTTGAAAATAGCCATGTATGTTTTTTTTTTAAATAAACTATGAAATTAAAATACTTTATTATAGTTTATTTATTATGATAATTTATTATCGTTTATTTACTTACTTTACCTAATACATTTTTAATCACAAATCATGAAATGTATATATTATTATTATTATTATTTATTTCTTTATTGAAGCACCTTATAAATTACACTTTCTTTGACTTATTATTATTTGTTTTTTACTTATTATTATATTTATTTGTTGAAGCACTTTATAAATTACACTTCCTTTATCTTACACTTCCTTTGTCCTAGCGCAATTTCTATTTATTATTATTTATTTATCTATATTAACTTGATATACATTAAATTTAGATATATTACAACGCTTTAAATATATATTCCTTCCCAAATTATAGGGTGCAACTTACTTAGCTTATACATTTATTATTATCCCATAAAGCGTAATATTTTGATGCAATTATTATTATTGTTTTTTATTTACTTATACTAACTATTTTCATATCCATTAAATTAAGATAAATACTTTATCTCTTCTTTTTTCCACAGAAAATTTCACTTTATATTATATCAAAATATAAATTGTTTATATACATATAATCATCATCAAAAAGCTTAAAAAGCTTCATAAGGTGTCCCCAAAATCCATACCATCTCTCCTTACATCATGAAAAAATGTCATGGCTACTAATAGCCTCCACAAAAAAACCCAAATTGTATCCACACATCAAGCACAGTAAAACACAAAGCCCATTGACATTGTAAATAAGGACCTTCCATCCATCACCCAACAAATGTTCAAAACAACCAGAATCCTAGAAAAGATCTATAGACATAGGAGGACCCTCATGTTCCTCGACACATTGAAAATATACGATTTTCCCAAGAGGCTTATGAAGCACTTTTTTTGATAGACTATCCGTTTCCATGTTGTCCTCTCTATACACATGCAAGAAAGAGATGCGCTGGAAAAGTTTTTTAAGTTCTTCCAATATGTCCTTCCAACACTCCAAAGAAATCACCTGTAGGCGCCCTTTCCCCCGCAACCATTCAATGACAATCTTTGAATCCCCCTGCACAATATTTTCTGAGATAGAGAGCCAAGATGCAAGTGTTAAAAGTGCCCATGCACCCAACAATTCCACCCTCGTATTAGTACCAAGTCCACAATTTATGGTCCATTTGAAAGTACGATTGTCATGAGTCCTGATAACCCCTCTAACCCCACTATTTAATCCAGAAGACATATCTGCCCCATCAAACCAACCTACTGTACCGATCACCACCCTCAACTCAGTCCTCCTCCTCAATGCCGCAGATTTCACAGGTTTTGTGTATTCTCCCTCCGCTAATAAAGACTGGTATGCCACTCTCTGAGCAGAGGGGAGCCTGTTTTCAAAGATTGCATGATTTTGATAAGTCCATATGTATCAACAAACAAAAACAGGCAGGGTAGGGATCTATGCTCGCAACGAGATCCAATTTTTAAAACACTCAGAAATGGTGTTTCCATTCCACCTCCCCGAACAATTCCTGGATGAATAGATTCTTGCACAGACAGTGCGCGCAAAGAGGCACTCCAAAAATAGGTGAAATCCAGACTCCATGCTTTGTTTGCATAAAATACAAATACCTGGACTGATAAACCCACGACGCTGTAGATTCTCCCACGTGATAATTTTATTCACCGCCACCAACCAAATGAAAAGCTTAAGTTTTAATGGGCAATTCCAAGTCCATAGAGTCTTCCGCCATCTGCCAACCACAAAGCTCCTTTTCCTTTTTTTTGTAGCCTCGCAAATATTTTTGACTGATATAAAACTAGAGGCATCACCACCCGTCCATCTTAGCTCGTCCGATCTCCTAACTAGATGTACACCATTGTAAATGAGATCACAACGGAAGCTCGACCATTCCAATGCTAATTGCCCTTTTAACTCCAGATCATCACAAGTGAGCCACTTAGGACATGAAAGGCCTGTGCGTGGTGCACTGCTAGCCTGAAAGAGATAAAACACCTCTTTCAAGTTAATGGCATTTATCAAATCATTCGACAAGATAGCTCTCTCTCCCATGCCCAAAATACGATTCTTTCCTATTAATATGGAATCTCCCGATCCCGGACACCAAGCTATCCAATGCAAAAGGATATGTAAAGATTTAAGTAAATACTTCCAGACTTGTGAACCTCTTGCCCTTAAAACTGAGACCATTCTGAGCCACTGGGAAATCGAGATAGATGGAAGATATTTGTCTTTTATAATGTGATGCCACAAACCGTCCTTCATTAACACCCTCCATAGATTGTTAGCCGCCATGGCACTGCTGAAATTGTTAAGATTGCTCAGTCCCCATCCGCCATACAATTTGGGGCGAGCTAAAAGATGTTAATTACAAAGGTGGATACTCTTATTTTTCCTAGGACCAAACCATAGGAAATTAAACATCAATTGGCAAATTTTAAGAAGGATCGTAGACGGTAAATTTGCCAAGGCTAACCAATACACTGGCTGGATTTATAAGACAACTTTAATTAGCACAAGGCAACCACCAATAGACAACCACCTGTTGCACTAGTGGTTTATGCGCTTTTCAAATTTATCAATGGGCCATTGCCAGTCCTTGAAATTGTACCTGTCCAATTTTAAAAAATAACCAAGATATTTAAATCCATTAGCAAGTTCATGAAAATTAAACCAGAATGAAGTCTTAAAAGTGTCCAGTAGAGATTGTTGAATGCCGAAATGTAGAAAGGATGTTTTCTGAGAATTTATCATTAGTCCAGAAGCACCGCAAAAACTATCCAAGTGCCTTTTAATCTCCATCCATTCTGGAAGTGAGGCTTTGGTCATGATAAGTATATCATCGACAAATAAAAGGTGGAGAACTTTGATTAGCCTTAACACTTTGATGCCTGTCAGGGTACCTTCTGCTTGACTTTTCTTTAATGCCAAACTCAAACCTTCCATAACAAGAATGAAAAGCAGAGGTAACAATGGACACCTTACCTTCTTACATATCATGAGTCTTGACACATTTCTTCGTTAAGCATAAAGTGCATTTTGCTTCCTTTCAAGTAATAATAATAATTATTTATTTTACTTTCTTATTTTTCATTAGGTATGTTACATGAATTATTATTATTATTTATTTGTTTTTTAATGGAAAAATTCATATCTAAGTGGACATATTAAACTTTTCATGTTAAAAAGTGTTTGATATAGGAATGAATTATTAAATGGACAAACTCAATTTTTTCAAGTAATTTTTAGCAAAGTAAAGTTCCACTTGATCTTTTATTATGTATGGAAAATTCAACTATGTAAATGTCTTAAAATTACCCAAAACCTTGTAAAATAAGATTCCATGATCAATGTTCTCATCCATCAAACATAATAATAACATAAGGAAAAATCACGACAGAGAATATAGAAGAATTTAGATTAAAAAAGATTGAATTTGTTTACTTATTAATAAGCACTTACCTTTAAAATGTTTTTAATACTTGTGTAAAACATTTCTAATATATACACTAGTCATTATTAAAGACATATAAAAAGTATTTTTAATACATGTGTAAAAGTTTTCTAATATATACACTAGTCATTATTAAAGACAG
>SNQJ01S0021416.1:59352-79324 GCA_010110895.2 Picea sitchensis | reverse complement strand
TTCAACCATTTCTTCCCTGGTCAATTTCTGGATCTTTAGTGGAGTAGAAGGAGGAGTGGGAGTGATTGGTTTAGTGGGAAGAATAAAGGAGGGTTTTCAAGTTTGAGAAGAGACAACTTGTTGTGGTTCCTTAGCTCTTTTAGTAGATTCCACCCAACTCTAAGGCCAAGCCATGAGGACATGGACACAAATCTCATCCTTGAGGCCACTGATAAAACATTCTCAGAAAAAAACATCAGACATTCCCTCTGTACGAAAATACAATCACTCAAAAGAGGCTATAAAGTCTTCCACTATGCCAAATTGTTTCAAAATTTTCAAATGGACTAAATGGTTGGTGTCAATGTCAAGGCATTCATAAACCTCTGCCACAAATTGTGTCCAAGCCACATACCCTTGGCATGCATTTTTTCTCCATTTCCACCATTTCCAACGTTCTTGATCTAGATGGAGAACACCATACTAGAGTTTGGCCAACTCATCAGTAATTCCATACAAAGAGAAATAATTTTCCATTTGAGTTACCTAGCCAATGGGATCTGAGCCATCAAACTTGGTCACATCCACACGCAGAAGGCATAGGCCATGCTGAAAGTGATAGGGCTGAAAATTCTGGGAATTAGAGGAAGTTTCACCTTCGGATTGCAAAGGTAGGTTAGAGGAGGGAAGATGTGCAAGGATATGTAGCTTGGCTCAGATCATTGTAGTGAAGGATGCAAGCTGGGTATTGAAGGATACAATTTGGGTAGCGAGGTCTTGTTTGATGATTTCCATTTTGGCGTTGATGGAGGAATGCATGTTTTTATTGATGGTGGAAAAATTGGTATTGAGTTGCCTCACTTCTTGTTGGGTCTTTGTGAAATTAGAGTACAAGGAATTGAAACAAGCTTCCAAGTCTTGGCTACGAGTGTGGGCCATGATGAAGAGAGAAAACAAAAAGGGATGGGTGGTGTTAGCACTGAGAGTCACCCTCAGACTGCAAGAGGATAATCCCAGTACCCATCAAAAGTAAAATGTATAAAAATGGTTTGGGTAGGTAGATCAGAGTGAGATTGCGAAGAAAGGAAAAGATAATAGAGGTCATTGTAGATCAGTTCGGGACCATTGGGCTATGGAGTCATAAGTATCGTGAATAATGAAGAAATTTCAACTGCCTATCAAACAAAAGGATTTATGTGGTGATGAGAAGAAAGAAGACATAAAATGTTTGACTGATGAACTATGATAGATGGGCAAGATGATAGTAGATCCTCCACCGCCTCAGGAATCCATAGATCAGAGAGATGCTACATCCAGATGAGAAAAACATAAAATGTTTGATGAACCATGAAAGATGGGAAAGATGAAAACAGATCCTCCATCACCTCAGGAATCCATAAATCAGAGAGATTAGATTCAGACAAGAAGGAAAACATAAAATATCTGATGAACCATGAAATATGGGCATGATGACAACAGATCCTCCATTGCCTCAGGAATCCATAAATCATAGAGATTACATTCAGAAAATAAGAAACATAACAACGTGTAAACTAAGAAGATGGTCTGATAAAAACAATTCAAAGGAATCTTCAATAACATAATATTTACATTCCAAGCCCTTGTGCTTACAAACTAAAAATACAGAGCCCTACTCATAAAACTCTCTCGGATATCCAGCCTCAGAACCCCCTTTACAAAAACTAAACTGATCTATTTATATCAGATCAATACACAACTTCTAGGAGTGTGACCTGGCCATTCCATTCAAATCTTTTTGTTTGCGCCTCCTTCTGTCAAATTGTGTGTGCTTCCTCTTGTCAGATGCAAGCTCAGATCAGTATGCTCTTGTAAGAAGAAACCATCTAGTTGGTACCTCAGGTTGACAGTTCTGTCTCCACGGACATACCCTCCATGTCTTCTCTTTATGGAGTGAACTGAGGTTTCAGCCACCAGTTCCTCTTTTCTTAATTGATCTCTCCTCGCGATCGGGGAGAGGATTAAAGCCTACGAGGAGGCCACGCATTGCTCTCATATTTTTCATTATAAGAGCATGTGATTTTGGGTCCGTTAAAAGCGGTTTGGACCAACATCGCTTTTAGGCCCGAAATGCACCACTTTTCGCCACATAGCCTCCCCTCAATACTGTGGTTTGGATTTCGGCATGTCCTTCAGATTTTAACGCCCGTGCAGTTGGTGGTGCTGAAAATACTAGTGGTCATTGATCTAAACGGGATCTAAGATATGGGCACGCCGACTATTTTAGCACCCCCACCAAAGTTCTATCTATATTCCATATTAGAACTCCCCTATATGATTTAGAGATGGTGAAAATCTCTTAGAGCTCGGGATCTTTTGAACACGAAGCATGAATATATCCCGAAGTGACTTTCTCCTGGAGTGACATGGAAGTCTCTCGTCACTTCGACACTTCGAAGTTCAGGATATTTTGAATGAAAAGTGTATATAACTCCTGTAGTTCCGAACTTGTGAAGTGATTAGCATGTTCTTATCACTAATTAAACCTTGATTAGGCCGCTTTTATCACTTAAATAGTTTGGGACTTCAGAGCTCTGGGCTTCAGAGAACTATGCTTGATCTGGATGGAAAACTCCCAGAGGATGATCTCCTGTATCTAACGTCGCTATGCTGACATGTCATGGATAGAGGGGTAACATGTGTCGCTTGAAAATAGGCTGAAGACATGTCCAAAAATGCTTGAAATGAGTGCCATGTGTCAGCTCTAGATGGATGCCACATGTCTCTAATAGATGAGCACAACACGTCGAAACTAATGAGTGCCATGTGTCTTTGACACTTCAGACTTTGGGAGTTTCAGGAGGTAAAGCATGGAAATCTCCCGAAATAGTACGGGCATGAAGTGACGTGTCTCTTCGGGACTTTGGTTCTTCGACGCTTCAGGGTTTTGGTACTTCGTGGGTTCTCTATTGATGCTAAAACCCGTGCAATTTTGATACTCCTAATGCACAAAACCATTGATCTGAGTGGCCTGTTGGATCTCCACCGTTGAAAAAATAACTTGTCTGTTTGTTTTCCTTGAGCCCACAACAGACCGCTTTGAGTGTTTTTCTTTGTGCTCATGGTTACTTCCTGTGGAAACCACAGACTTGGATGACCTGTTGCCCTTGAAAACTATATGTGATAATAGGTGGTACCACACAGAAAAATGGGTTATGGTTGAAGTGTATCATGACGGTCAGGGTGACGAAGGGAATCCAATGGGGTAAGGCCCAAATAAGGGTGTTGGAAGGGGGTCGGGTCCATGGGAATTTTCTTTTGCTGAAAAATGATAAGTATGATTGTGATAAGGGTGAAGAGAGAAATCCAACGAGATAGGGCTCAAATAATAGTGCCAATAGGATCCTGACTTTTTTGTTTACACCTACGGAGTTATACTCCAATCTAAAGAATATTGTAGCATTGAAAGCCCCAAATTGTTAACAGGAAGAAATGTGTAGTAATTTCACAATCTGAATGGAGGAGGCATAGTTGCGTGGAAATAGATCTTGTCTATTATATTTTTTTTTTCGTCCCAAGGGTTAGGGTATTCAAGGGTTCTATAGACAAGCATTTTCCCTATGCTATAGTTCTTTGATATACGTGTGGCATCCAATATTAGTACTCAACCCAATATCTCAGGTCACCAACTAAGGAGGCTAGACCATGCCCTTAGTCATACTACTCGACTACCCAGGTACTAGAGAGTATATTCTAGAGTGTTTTTCTCGGTGGCACTATAGCAGTCAGGCGGCCAATTGGTTTATCTATGGATGGCTTCAAGAGATCTAGGTTGATCTGTATACAAGTGTTGTCTGATGCACTACCACTCGAAGGGGTACCAACAGGGGTTAAAAGGGAGGCCAACAAATGTGCACTTGAGTACCACTTGTATTTCCTATGTGTATGAATCCCCGGCCGTGGGTTTAAGCGCGTAATGACAAATATTTGTAGATTTAAGACACCAGAATACATATCTAACCTGAAAAAAATTAACCCACAATTTGTTGCCAAGGAAAGTGATCTGATACCACTTGTAGTATTCCAGATATAAAAAATTATGCAAAACATAAATACTTTATCTAGAAATGAAAAAACACAATGATATAACCAAAATAATACCAGAATAACACCAAAAATAGCACCTTGTTTAATGATAACAATGTTCACTTGCCTCTTCGAGGGGGAAACCTCTAGAAGAGCATAGATCTATTACAATAATATCCAAAAAAAATTCTCATACCCTCTACTCCTATTTGTTCTAAATATGTATATCCAAAAGAACAATCTAGAGGAAGATCCTTCTAGAAGCGGAAGCTTCTATTAGGTCTTCTTACATTTGACTTCTTCTTCCTTATTGCTAGGCCTGATTAATATTGGCCTTTATTACATGGAAATATATTATTCTACCTACGTGCGGGGTTAGGGAGGTTAGGTCCCTAACAGTTTCTTGATCAATTCCAACTTTAAAATAAATAGTATGATTTAAATATAAGTATAGTATGCCTCGTGAGCCTTCCTTAGAGGAATTTCCCTATGAGGCACCATCAAAAAAATCCCATGGAATATCCTTATTTATAACCACTTCCCCTTGCATATGAGAGATATATTTTTCCTTCACCTATGTGTAGGCATTTAAAATGTTTCAGGATTGGACAACACATTTGAGAGGAAGTGTCTCTTTGTCTTCAAATAACTTTATATTTCTTGAAATCCATATTCCCTAGACTATGTTAAGTTGAAGTGCTCTAATATTGGAAGTAGCCTTTTTGTTACATTAGGTTTTGAAGGACTCTTCAAGACTTCCTCCTTTATAGAGATTCTCAATCCCTATTAATCTTTCCACCTCTTTCCATACTTCCTTTGAGTATGGACATTCTAGCGTGAGATGAAATATAGTTTATTCTTCTTGGTAACATTGACAACACCATATTGGCCCTATACAATTCCTCTTATAAATAACAACCAATGTGGGATACTTGTTGTGTAAACTCAGCCACATAAATATCTTGTTTTTTGTTGGGAATTTTATTTTCCAAATATTTATCCACCATTAGATTTGTTGGTATTATATTCCTTCTTTTACTAGTGCTTTGTAGCCTATTCTAGGAACATAACATCTAGTTGGATTCAATAAATAGATTAACTAATCATCTTCTCCCTCGAGCCTAAAATTTATACGTATTAGGAAATCTTTGTATATTTTCCACTCTTTTGCATACTCATCCCTCAAACCAATTTATTCCCACGATAACCACTTTTGCTTCCAAGTAGTGGACCTTGCCCAATTTGAAACCTATCTAAGATTAAAATAACCTTTAATCATTAACTACTGAATAATTTGAAAGGAAAATTTGTGCATACATTTTCTCCCTACCCAGGGGTTGAGGCCAATTTGCACTTTATCCACTTTTCCAATTTGAAAAATCAATCGATTTCCAACCAGATGGAAATCCTATATAAAAAATTTCCAGATTATTGAGGCATTATTTTGTCGTTTGAGGGATTTTTTGATCCAATCCTCCATTGAATTATGGTATATACACTTATCTCTTGCTACCTGAAGCGACAAACACATTCCTTGAATACATTTTTTGTAGCAAGAACCTTTCAAAAGTGAGAGGGAATTTTTAGGCCCCATCCTCTAATGGATTTTGGTAATGCCATATTTTTCCAATAGTCCAACACTAGTCCCTTCCTTTTTTGATCTCTAGATTAGATAAAATTATAGAAAAGTTTGATAATGGTTTCCAAAACAACTTTTCGGACCCAGGTGTTGAGGGGTCCGATATCCCTTTAAATCAACAGTAGGAACCAAACCCACTTAAGAGGCCCAATTAGACTCGTAAGCATTTATAAGTGGTAAGGTTATCCAGATTTATGATCTAACAATAATTATCGATGGGATTTAATTGTGATTAATAGATATGTCTTTTCTATGAAACCTTTCCTCAAGCTACACGGTTCTGTTTTTGGTTCTTTTCTAACATTTATAACAAAATAAAGATAGAGCTTAAACTAAAATGGTAGAGGGAAGTTAAATCGTGTGTTGGGGGAAGGTTGGGTTTTAGGATAACCTTTATACCTTAGCATGCAGACAGAGAATATCCAAACTACTTCAAACTAGCAATAATACCATTTTGACTAGTAAACATTCAACATCGTCTGAGATAACAGTTACAAAAAGAAAATATATATGTGACAAGTTAGTGCAAGAAAAGTAATTTTGAATGCTCTATTATCAATCACAGATTAACACAATCGATTTCTATTCATCAACTAGAATAAAAGAACTATTGCAGGATTTATAAAATAACTTTAAATAACAGATTCATCATCTCTTACTCAATACAACAACAAATATTGAATTCGAAGACAGAGACAAGCCCCTTCAGTCCAATCACATTCACGCCTTAGATGAAAGAAGTGTCTTTGGTTCTAAACAGAACCTCTTAATTAAAATAACTTGCACATAAATATTTCTCTTACAATATTCCAGAAAAGTCTTTCTCTCCAAAACCATCGACCATGTATCCAAGGTCGATGCCCTTATTTATAAAAACAATCTAAAATAAAAATAGCTACTAAAGTTGTGTTAAGGAAAGAAAATGACACGTGGCAGACTTTATCCATTTTTTCTCTTCTGCTTCTCTTGAGATCATCTGGTCATTTACTGAAGTGGATTGTTGCTTTTTATATTCTGACCATTTGTAGAAGAG
Source organism: Picea sitchensis (assembly GCA_010110895.2). Lineage (NCBI taxonomy): Eukaryota > Viridiplantae > Streptophyta > Pinopsida > Pinales > Pinaceae > Picea > Picea sitchensis. The sequence continues at coordinate 72,608 of SNQJ01S0021416.1, read as the reverse complement.
ATATTTGCATGTGTTTTCATACAGGAACCTGTGTTGGTCCATCGAAGCGGAGATGACCTCCTTCATATCAACAGTTCATTCCTTGTACTTGATTAGTTTTATACCCAAGTGTTGTAAGACTGCGAGAGCTTTAGTCGGAGGCTCCATGAAATTCTTCACTTGACCTGGGATCATGCTTGAAACCTGCGAAATCTTCGCTTCGTACACCTAGTCTTGCTCTGCATGCCACTTAAATATGTCGCATAGATCGATGAAATATTCTAGTGGACCGAATCATAGAAAGTTGGTATTCCTCATTTCCTTATTGATTTTCTCCCAACTTTTCTCACATTCTTCCCATCTCTTCTGCATTTTCTGTTGTGGTTCTTAGACCATGCTTACCCAGTATTTAGTTTCCTTCCTTATTCTTGTGGTTCTAGACCATGCTTACCCAATGTTTAGTTTCCTTCCTTATTCGGGCGATGTTATTGTTCATCAGCACTCGGATGCCACGCTCTTTTGTATCTTAGCCCTTGTTTACTTCATTGATGCATTTATCCTCTAAGGCTTGATGTGCCTTCTCATACCACAATTGCTGTCCATCAACACTCGAAATCATCTGTGTGAGTAGTGAAGAGGTCTCTCTCCCTTGTAAATTGTGCATACATTTCTTAGAACTCACATTTCAAGAGTACTACCGCTTGCTTTTACTTTTTTTGGTAATATCATGATGTCATGGATGGTCCAGTTCTTTCTTCAAGGAGACTATCTCCCTTTCATCATTTTTTTCCTTGTCTAAAGTGGCATCGGTTATGGCCATACCTGCTCCAATTAGCTCAATCATATTATCATTTTCTGTGTCAAACAACATTTCCTCTGTGGTTATGAGAAATGTTCTATCGAGCGTGAGCTTCCTTTTCTTGATTGTTCTTCTCATCACAAATTTCCTTTTCCTGTCATAAGAAATTGCCTATATATCGACGACTTCATCTACTGGTACAAGAATCTGTTGATCTCCCCAGGACAGAGTAGTGCCTAGGCTTCCTGTTGTATAGAGATGTTCCAATGCACGACAAAACTCGAGTCTGACAGGACACCATATGTAGATATGATCGCCTAATGTTTGGGAAAACCTGGGCATCCAATATCATGATGTCCAGGTCACTGTGAGGTGTAAATTAAGAGTAATCTTCCTGGTTGATTTTGTTGAAAATATCTCCTCAATGTGGGAGCATTACTTTAGATCCGGTGCTTGCCTCTATGTCCCTGAATGCTGGAGGTTGGGTGAACTGTTTCTTAGTGGAATTTTGAATAACTGATTCTTTCTTTGAGACAAAATCAAGCTCCCTTGCAGTTCCTGGTGAAGACCCTTCATCGGCCTCCGATTCTTTCATTTTTGGTGTTCTTGGTGAGTGTCTGGTCGTTGGATTTCTTGGAGGCATTTTCCTGCAGAAAAGAAAAATATTATAGTGAGTCGCCAGCCAACCTCGATAAGTGTTATTGACACAATCGCGAGTGTATAAATGATAAAGAAAATGCTTACCTCTTCCTTGCAAGATATTAACCTGGTCTTACTGGTAATCAAAGTTAGAGAGTGGATTGTAACCCTTCGATGCTTCCTCTCACTTCTTCGTCTTCTTTGGGAGGCAAGTGATTTGCGAACAAAATACCATGTTTGGGCATAAGCCTTGTAAATTTAAACAAAAATCATACTTACCTTGTTGCGTCAAGTCTTAAATTCAGGAGTGTAAATGCGGTATGCACAATCTACCACATAATTCGTACCATGCTTAGGATTAAATGCAATGCCAGCTGGCGGCGCAGGAGCGAATTATTTCTTAGTTCATCGACGATTTCAAATTTTGACTGTTGGTTGGCGTGCATGATCGTGGTGTAGGTTGCACAAAAATTTAATTTTTCTTATCAAATCGCAAAATTTTGTCTCATCTCAGTTGGAGGTGTCCCATCGAATTACCAAGCCTTTTCGTATTTACAAGAAACTAGTACGATTGGTATCGGGGATAAGAAGGATCGCAGATTGACCAGGGTTGTCAGTGTCAGCGGGTAAAGGTTCGAACCAAAACCAAGAGTTCAATTTTCTAGCAATCAACCGATAGTTAATGAGTGTATCGTCGTCGGTGGATTGTCTTTAACGTTATTTTGTTTGCGCCTCTAGGAAAAAGTTTCGATGCCGACCCAAAAATACCCCATGGTGCCGACGTGGAAATATAGATATGACATGGGGGACATCAAAATATGACGTGGGTAATATCTGAGCAATACAGACTGTTTACGCGGAAAAATAGGTGGCGGTTGATTTGAACCCTTGGGCGTGAGGAGCGTTTCTTTTTCGCGTTGGTGATTTTGTTTTGACACATGTTACCGTTCCCTTTATCCCTCTTCGTCGATGCCAACGGTATATCAACAATCGAATATTGGCGATTTTTGTTTCCTATGTTGACAGTTTACCTTTCAGATTTTGCCGATGCTGAAGGTACATCAAAGATTTTTAGATTTTTTAACAAGATAGAATCAGCGATCAACGCACCCTTTCTCCCATTTTTCCGATGCCGACGGTACATCGACGATCAAAGATTGGTGATTATCCTTGTTATGTGGGCATTTTGCATTTTGGATTTCGCTAATGCTGATGATGGGCATGTGGATCAAATTTTAAGCCGTGTACACGTAAGTCTAAATGCCATGTTTACTTAGAGAAAAAGTCAATATGATCAACAATTTCAAACCAAAACAAATGTGATCGATGATAAAACATAACAACCGAAAAAACAATTGATCCCTACACAACTGACTCTATTCAGAAAAGACGAAGTGGTACCAAAAAGAAAAATTCACAAAATTTTTTAGGGTGTGTTGAGTGTTCAAAAAATGGCAATTCTCTGGGAAAAAACAAAATTTATGCTCCTTCCCTCGTGCTTAGCCTGTGCAAATTGGTTGAGAAACCATTTGGCTTTATTCTATTCATTTTCAATCAGAAACTTTTCTATCAATGTGTACACAAGTTCTCGGGTTCGCAAATCTGGATCTGCCTATGGGGTTTATCTTTTCCACCCCCTTTCCTTTTAACCGCAATCCATGTCCTTTCTAGACAAGAGTCAGGTAGGGTGTCGATTTCCATGAATCCATTTATCTATCATTCCTTTCTTACGGTGTTTCTCTGCTGCCAACGAGCGTCCATAGCCCCAACAAAGTCACCCCGACATCAAAGACCTTGCTCCACTGCCAGCGAGCGTCCATAGCCCCGGTGGATTTATCTTCATACCCTCTCAGACTTTACACTCTTTTATGGATCATCTTTTTCTGGCGTAAATACCAAGAGTGAGTCAGAGAGGAGGATATTTGCTTTTTGACAAGGTGAAAGTGTTAAGGTGGAGCTTTCCCTGGCTATGTCCATAGGTACATGTGATTCTTTCCATCTAGCCATCTTTCCATTTAGCTCTACCAGGCCACTAGGAAGATATTTCATCGCTTCCCCAGGTAGTATGCTTACAAAGACAAATATGATTTTGAAAATTTGTGTTTGCTCAACGTCTCTTATTTTGCATGTAAGTGTAGGTCATAGGAGCAGAGTCTTATTCACCATATTTATTAAATTCAACCATTACTTTACGAAACACAGCAATTAAAGAAATAACAGAAAAAGAAAGAAATAAAAAGGAGTTCAAAGGCGATCTTCCTTAAACCCACACACTCATCCTGATTAAAATGTATGCTAAAATGAAACTCAAACAAAGCATCAAAGACACACACACCTGCACATATTTTATATATTATTAAATGTGTTTTTTAGGCACGGCCATTCGCCAGGAGAATGTCACATTCCCCTCAAATTCTGCAATAGATTATGTACACATCCCAATCTTCTCCGCCACCCGATAAGGTCTGAGCCATAGATTTTTGGAACTTTTGAGTGTTTTACCTGTCCCAATCTTCTCCGCCACCCGATAAGGTCTGAGCCATAGATTTTGGAACTTTGAGTGTTTTCCTTTGGACTCGTTTTCTTTATCCCACTTCAAAACTAGGTCCCCTACTTCGAAATATTTTTCTTTGGCCTTATGTTTGTCGAACCATATTTTGACTACTTGATGATAAGCGGTGAACTTAACTTTAGCCTTTTCTCTTTCTTCATCCACCATGAGAAGGGTATCAATCCTTTGTTGTAGAGTGGATGAGGGCTGACCTCTTGATTTTGTGGCAAGCTGTAAAGATGGAAGATACAATATGTTTGGAAGAATGGCTTCTTTCCCATATACCAGAAAGTATAGAGAGTTTCCTATGGATTGTTTAGGTGTTACTCTATCGGCCCATAGGGAATTATGAAGTAAATTATACCAATTCCTCTAATTTTCAACATTTTTTTTTTTTTAATTCTCACCGGGTTTTTATTCGTTGACTCTGCTAATCCATTCCCTTATGGATAGTAGTTAGCAGAATATCTTATTATGATCCCCTTATCAAGGGAGAATTATGTCAAGCGTGTGGAAGAAAAGTAGGAAGCATTGTCAATAAAAAGGACAAAGGGCATCCCAAACCTTGTTATTAGTTGTTGTTCTAAAAATTGGATCACTACCCTTTCATTAACGTGCATGAGAGGGATAGCCTCCATCCATCTCATGAAATAATATGTAGTAGTCAAGATATATTTATGTTGTTTCGAAGAATTGAGAGTAATTTATCCTATGACATCTATTCCCCATTGCTCGAATGGTCTGGATATGGTCACCGACTGAAGTGGAATGGATGCCCTCTTTTCCCTACCAGCGCTTACTTGACAAGATTTACATTTCCTGGCATACACATGAGTGTCCCTGAACACAGTAGGCCAATAATAACCAACCCTTAATATTTTGTGAGTTGTGGTTTCTCCTGCAAAATGTTCGCTCGCTCGATTGTCATGGAGTTCTCTCGGTACCTTTTCTGCATCATCACGTTCAAGACATATAAGGAGTAATCCATCATAGTTTATGTGGAAAACCACATAATGTATAAGGCGATATTGAGTGGAATTTAACTTGAGAGCTCTCCTTTATCTAGGGTTTAGGTTTTCTGGACATGTTCCATGGTGTAGGAGATAAGACAGGTTTTCGTACCAGGATGATTTCCCAGGAGGAGTGAATAAGGTTTCATTGCACCATAATGACAATGTATTTTCCCAACCAGAGTCTTTTGTGTTGATCATATCTTGGGCTTCAACAGTGAGTTTACAAAATACTTGACCCTTGACTATTTTGGTAGGTTTTATGTCTCGATCAAATTATTGAATGACTGCCATCCAATTTCCCCTTCTTTCTCCCATTTCTTGTTGGGTGAAAAAATATCTGACTACGGGGTGAGGCACTATGACTTTAGAGTGATTCTTCTGGATATAGGATCTGAAATGTTTGACTGCTTTATAAGCTGCGTAAGCCTATTTGTCTATAGCCAGATAGTTCAATTTGGCTCCTTGAAGGTTAGTGCTCATAAATGATATCGGTGACTCATTGTTTTCATAATCCTTCTGGGTAAGTATTGCAGCTAAGGATTGGTCAGAAGCAAAGTAATAAAAGAAAAAATCTTTGTTGAAATCAAGACTTCATAGTACTGGTGCTTGGGATATTTCAATTTTGATGTTGTTGAAAGCTTCTTTCTTTTATTCATCCCATTTAAACTTTGCATCTTTTCAAGTCATTTTTTGTAAAGGTTTAACAGTTCCAGTGAAGTCAGGAGTAAATTTTATCACAAAGTTGATTTTCCCAAAGAAGGATTGCATGGCCTTTTTATTGTGAGGAAAGGGGAGTTGAGCTATTGCTTTTATCCGCTCAGGGTCGATGCTAATTACTCCTTGAGATATTATATGACCTAATAATTTTCCTTCCTCTACACTAAATATGGTTCTTTTAGGGTTCAAAGATATTCCATATTTCCTACACCTTTCAAATATCTAAGCCAAATGTTGAATGCGGTCTTCCTTGTTTTTTGAGTATATTGTTACGTCATATAAATAGACTACCACACACTTGTTAATCAATCCCCAAAAAGATACGTCCATGTCCCTATGGAAGGTTTCTCCTACGTTAATCAACCCAAAGGGCATTCATTTATAAGCAAAGGTTCCCCACTTGGTCTGGAAGGTAGTTTTTAATTGATCATCTTCTGAAACCAAGACCTAGTTATATCATGAGAAACCATCTAGGAGGGAAAATATTTAAGATTCGGTCGATATTGTATGTAGGAGTTGTTCCATGGGTGGGACTGGATAGTTATCTTTCTACGATGCTCTGTTAAGGTTTCTGAAATCTACACACATGCGGATCTCTCCAGACTTCTTTCTGACAGACACCAGATTGGCTACCCAGGAAAAGTATCTTACCTGAAAGATAATATTGGAATCTAATAATTTCTTCAGCTCTTGATACATCAAAGGTTCCATATATGGGTGGTACTTCTTAAGATTTTGTTGAAAGGGTTTTACTCCAGACTTTAATGGGATTGTGTTGGATAATGTGAGTATCATAAGTTATCAATTCTCGGTAGGACCAAGCAAATACATCTTGATATTCTTTAAATAGTTTGACATAAGATTTCTTGTCTTCTTTGGACATTGTCTTACCCAAATTGACATTCTTTGGGTTCTCATGGGTTCCTAGGTTTATAGTCTCGTATTTGGGACATGAGCTCCTTATTTTCGCATTCTTTGGCCCTCTAAATATTTCCCTTAGGTCGAAAAGGTTCTCCAGATTGGCCACTCCTTTTGTTATCGTGTGAAACTTTGGTTTTTCATCAAAGTGATATGTTCCATTTTTTTGTTCGTGGAGATTTGATTATGTTATTATTTCATCATCAATGGCCAAATCCTTGAAATTCTCCTGATTAGTCAAGAAATCTACAATATGTTCATCCCCTTCAAATACTTTCTAGATAAAAATGTTGTTAGGTACTGACAGTTTGTAGAGTAGTTCTACTACAAACCTTGAGGCTTCATAGTCTTCTAAAGGAGATAATCTTGAGGCCGTAGTGGCTAGAGCATCATCAAGGGTAATTTGCATCCTGGGAAAAAAGGTAATTTTGAAGGCCTCAAAAATTTCTATTAGTCTGTGCACCTCTTGCTGGTAATTTCTTAAGTGAGGTGAATTGCAATGGATAGTATTCTTCACTTTCCTAACGATAATGTTAGAGTCTCTAAAAACTTTCAATTCCTTGATGTTTAAGTCGATGGCTTTCTTTAGTCGATGAACTAGAACTTCATATTCAACAGTGTTATTGTGCATTCAAATTATAATATGAAGAATAAGAAGTTGTGTTTCCCCTTTGGGTCAATGAGGATGCATCCTGCTCTTGACCCCTCTTGTGATTTAGAACCATCAAAGTACAACATCCAAATTTGTGGGGGGGGAATTTCTAACTTCTTCATGTCTAGTTATTTTTTCACTTTCAACCTCCTTGTCTGCTACTCCTGTAGGAGGGTCTTGACAGAGGATGAATTCTCCTGTAGCTTCTAGTAATTCTATTTGGAATATCATTTCAAACTTTTTTGTGGGCGGTATGTCAGACACGTGAGGGGAAAAATTACAGAAATCAGAATCACAAGAGTAGTTTCCTAACACAGGGAAATATGTTGGCGAGGGTTCATTTGGTCTCTCTAAATTAGTGATGGTATGTTTGAGGTATCTTTCTCTATCAATCATGATCATGTTTGGATGTCCTTTCAATGGAAACCAGAGGTGAGCCCAGTTGGTACTAAAATATCCATTTAATTTCTCAGACCAATCTCGACTAAGTAGGATTTCATAGGCCTCCGATGTGTCTAGCACGATTATGTCAATTACTTGAAAATTTTTAGGGTGTGTAGCAATTCTGATCATGACATATTTTAGTTCCTCGATGACATTTACCCAAGTTCTATGTAGTTTTATAATGTATTTATCTCTTTTAACCGGGGTTGTGTTTAGTTTCTTGTAGATTGTCAATGGCATGACATTTGAAGATGCCCCAGAATTGACCAGGAAATTATGTAGATTTATGTTAAATACCTCAAACGTCAAGAGGAAAGGAGGAACAAAAGGCCTTCCTTTTTTATCCAAAGAACAAGAATTCACATTCGGATTATTCGTTAAGTTTGTGGGAGATGGGGCGTCACCTTGGTTAATGTTCTTCAAAGAGGTATCTATTAATTTTAAGGCTTGTAACAAAAAATAATTTTGTTGAGGAATCATGCACATGTCCATGACATACACATTAGCTTTCATATTCTTCAAGTCTTCTACTGCATTGTAGTCTAGCTTAGGCATTTCCCATGTATGTATGTTTGTGGGATTGTTTTGGGAAGGAAATAGGGGTTTGGGGTGATCGGATGCTTGATTTCCTCAAGATGATTGAGAGGTGGTGGGATTACTTTGGACAAGTTGAATTTTACTTCTTTTTTTTATAGCCATAATTTCAGTCGGGGGTCCCTGCACCTCAACGATGTCGTTGAAAGGTATCAGGTGATCGGAATCCCATATCAACATGGCAGTCTCTTCTGGTGGTTCATGACTTTCTTGATCGATAACACCTATTGTCGAGCCAATGGGTTGTTCGGTTAGAGAGAATTCGTCTAGGAATTGATTAGCCATTAGATTCATAGCATGCAACCATTGGGGGTAGTCCCTTTCTGAATGGTTTTTTTGATGGTACATGCAGAAGGAGTCAGATGCTATGTTCCCTAAGTTGACATTTAGATTAGCTGGGGGAGGTTCTATAGCTTTGAAGGGTGGATTTATTTTAAAAAATGGTTTATAAAGTATTTGATTTTGGTTTCCCTCCCCATCACTCCTTTTCATATCTACGATCTCATTGGAGAGTTTTTTTTGTCATCCATTGCAATATTTCTATATCCCCTCCCTCTTTCTCAGGACCTTGTTTTGTTTTTTTTCCTGGGGTTCTTGTCAACAAAAGTCCTCTCTTAGGTATAGGTTGGTTTTTATTTTTAATTAGTGAGATCTGACCTTCTTTGCATTCTTTCATTTGTAATTCAATCGTTTTAGCTTCTTTGAAATTTTCATCTAGAGTGTGTTTGGCAACCTTTCTTACGAACATGGAAATAGAAACTGGGAGAGCATTAGTGTATACTTCAATTTGAAACTCCTAGGTAGGTTTAGCCTCGGGTTGGAATTTGTTCAAAATGGTGGTGAACCTTTGGTTGAAATATTTAACATTTTCTTTTGGACTCGTAGTGGCAATGAAAAGTTCAGCCATGAAAGCTCCTGTAGTATTTTCTTTGACAAATTTGTCCAAAAAATCCTTTTGAAACTTTGTCCAACTAGTTATGGAACCAACTGGAAGGTTGAAATACCAACTCGAGGCTAAATTTTCAAAGGTATAAGGAAAAATTTTGCACACTACATCTTCGTGTTGCACATTCATCAACCTTATAGCTAATATGAACTTATTAATATGGTCATCAGGCAATCTGGAGGTTTCGGGGTCAAATTTAGGAAGTAACTTTTATGGATGTATGGGTAGGTTATGCACCTGTCCTGGAATTGCCAAATCATCTATGGCCAACCATGGTTGATTGTCTCTAGGCTGATCTCCCCTTTCTCCATTGTTATCATTGTTATCCTCCATGTCTTTTGGTTCAAAAACTGAGTGATATGAGTTAGACTCTTCCTCTTCAGATTCAAAATCGTCAAGTTTGGAGTAATTACCAACTAATGTTTTGGGTATCATATTAAGGGTTTTTTCGATCTCTGTGAGGGAAAAATCTATCAGGTCTTCTACCATGTGAAAAAATACCTGGTCAGGGGTGTCAACTATTGGTATACTTATTTGTTTTCTTTGAGGAAGTAAAGGAGCTAAAGGTAATTCTTCGATCTATTGGGCATAAGATATAGTGATTCTCATGAACTTATTTAACTCTTCGTGGGGAAGAGTGTAAGGTATTTCAGGGTACATGTGTTCTTCCTCTTCGTCTTGAGGTGATTTACTCATATTGTGAGTACTCTCTGTATGGGGGTTGTCTTGAGAGTGACTAGCCATGCATGTGGGTTGTTGTTAATCTATAGGCTTTGTGAAATATATTATCAGAAATATTGTTAGCCATGCATTCATTCATCCCTCCTTCTAGCACCAATTTTGTTGAGGGGTCTGATATCCCTTTAAATCAACAGTAGGAACCAAAACCGCTTAAGAGGCCCAATTAGACTCGTAAGCGTTTATAAGTGGTAAAGTTCTCCAAATTTATGATCTAGCAATAATTATTGATGGGATTTAATCATGATTAATAGATATGTCTTTTCTGTGAAACCTTTCCTCAAGCTACATGGTTCTCTTTTTGGTTCTTTTCTAACATTTATAACAAAATAAAGATAGATATTAAACTAAAATGACAGAGGGAAGTTAAATTATGTGTTGGGGGAAGGCTGGGTTTTAGGATAACCTTTATACCTTAGCATGCAAACGAAGAAGATCCAAACTACTTCAAACTAGCAATATTATCATTTTTAATAGTAAACATTCAACATCTTCTAAGATAAAATTTACAAAAAGAAAATATACGGACAAGTAGTGGAAGAAAAGTAATTTTCAATGCTCTATTATCAATCAAAGGTTAACACAATCGATTTATGTTCATCAACTAGAATAAAAGAACCATTGCATCATTTATAAGATAACTTTAAATAACATATACAACAACTCTTACTCAATACAACAACAAATATTGAATTCGAAGACATATATAATCCCCTTCGGTCCAATCACATTCACGCCTCAAATGAAAGAAGTGTCTTTGGTTCTAAACAAAACTTCTTAATTAAAATAACTTGCTCATAAATAGTTCTCTTCCAATATTCTAGAAAAGTCTTTCTCTCCAAAACCATCGACCATGTATAAAAGGTCGATGCCCTTATTTATAAAAATAATCTAACCTAAAAATATCTACTAAAGTTGTGTTAAGTGAAGAAAATGACATGTGGAAGACTTGATCTATTTGTTCTCTTTTACTTATCTTGAGATCATTTGGTCGTTTACTGAAGTGCATTGTTTCTTTCATATTCTAACCATTTGCAGAAGAGATATTTGCATGTGTTTGCATATGATAACCTGTGTTGGTCCATCAGAGCGGAGAGGACCTCCTTCATCTCAACTGCTCGTTCCTTGTACTTGATTAGTTTGATACTCAATCGTTGTAAGACTATGAGAGCTTTAATTGGAGGCTCCATGAACTTCTTCACTTGACCTGGGATCATGCTTGAAACCTATGAAATCTCTGCTTCGTACACCTGGTCTTGCTCTGCATACCGCTTAACTATGTCTCATAGATCGGTGAAATCTTCCATTGGACTGAATTCTGGCAAGTCGATATTCCTCATTTCCTAATTGTTTTTCTCCCAAATTTTCTCACATTCTTGCCATCTCTTCTTCATTTTATGTTGGGGTTCCTAGACCATTCTTACCCAGTATTCAGTTGCCTTCCTTATTCAGGCGATGTTACTTTCCATCAGCACTCAAATGCCACACTCTTCTTTATCTCGACCCTTCTGTACTTTGTTGATGTAGTCTATCTTCTCTAAGGCTTTGATCTAAAAATGAAAGGCTTGAGTCTCTTTAAAATTGCAAGTGAAATTTGTATGTGGTTGGGTAATAGGATCAAGTTACTAACACATAAAACTTAATGAGTTTTTACTTAATCATGAGCAACATAAATAGTCATAAACAACCATCAAAATACACACATTAACACAACAAAATGATAAAGGAGTTCACCCCTCTCTTGGGTTACATCTCCTGGTCTAGCTTCCAATGGATCATTTTCATTAATTCTCAAAGTGTCCAAATTAGTGCTTTACAATGCTCAGAATGAGAAATAGATGGCTTCAATGGCTCGAGAACATCCAAAACCCCCTAGCTTGGCTCTTCCTGCACCTAGTTTGGCCAAAAACTGAATTGGAATCACTCCCTGGAAGTTTCTACCAATTCTTTGTTGTCTCTAATCCTCCAAAACACACCTGTGTGAACTAAACCTAGATTTTGGGCATTTTCCATGCCTAAACCCAGCTCCTACAGCATCCCAAGCACGTGGGCTAAATTGGTGCATTGTTAATACGTTGGCCCCTAATTCTGATGGAGGTCCTCGGTGTATGCCCTCCATATTCCCATGTCCTAGGCACTAAACTCAAGACCCGTTGGCTAACCATTGAACAATGTATTGTCTGTATGGCCATATGGAAAGTGTGGTGTGACCGCGAATTAGCATGTGGAAGTTCCCCGCGCGTTGGTGGTAGTGGTAAGGTCATGTTGTAGCGGGTAAGACCAAGGGTTGGGGCTAAGCCCCGTCCCAAAATCCTCCCAAATTACATTTCATTTAAACTTAAATACAATTTCAATGGATATGGGGTAAGAACCACATGGAAGGCAGGCTGGTATCCCAACCTGTGCCAAAACGTTGCCACTTGTCCCCAGAGGTCATGGGTTCTACCCCCAAGGAATCCAAAGTTTTAATMAACGTAGGGGTGCCATGTGGTAGCCAATGTATGGGCCATGTGTAACCATATCATTGGCCCTCTACATGCCATGTGTCACATTCAGATTGGACCACGTACCATGCCAACACATCTTCCACATCAACCTCTGCCACATCAGCCTTTGCCACATGTCAGTACAGCCACCTGCCACGTCAGAAATACGTCTTTTCCATGTCAGCAGTACGACCCTCCCACATCAGAAGTATGACCTTGCCACATCAGTAGTACAACCCTACCACGTTAGTAGTACGGACCTTCCACGTTAGCACTATATGGACTATACAGTCAACGAAATTTTGCTTGTTTGGAAAATCAAACAGAACACGATATCTCTTTCATACGACATCTGTTTGAACCCATTCAAGTTGCATTGGGATCGTGACGACGAGGCCTACGTACGAGTCCATTTTGAAGAATTTCCAGGAACTTTTATTTTTGATCATATTTTGATCCCCTAGATCACTCCTCCCCATTGGGAATCTTTTGGACCTCCAAAAGACTACTTTCAGTCTATCTGAAGATAAGGGTATAGTTCCCTCACCTTTCCAACCTCAATCCATTTTTGCTTGCTTGGATTTGTTCCTTTTAGACCAACTCAAAGGTATTCCACATCCCCTCGTTTTGAAGTTCTCATCCTCCTATCAAGGATTGTATCTTCATGCAGTTCTGAAATATATTTTGGTGAGAAATCATCTCTAGAAGGAATTTAAACATGCTATCCTTGATCATCAATCAAAGGAGGCTAATGCAATCTCAGATTCTCAACATTGACAA
>SNQJ01S0021416.1:12571-49885 GCA_010110895.2 Picea sitchensis | reverse complement strand
TTTCTATTTGTCACTACCAGTCACATTTTTTATAATTATTTGGCTTAAAAAATAAACCTGGATACTTTAGATCGTGATCTAGCTCAATTATCTTGTAGGTAAAGAAATGAGTAATAAAGTTGTTTTCCAACTCAAATGTTCCCCATAAGGTCATCATTGATTTTCCATATCAATGGCCATCCTAGTTTCTTTGAAAAATAAATCCATGATGCCCTTGAATCTCTCAATGAATCTTTTAGTTCCTTCAAAGAAACTTAGAATATCATCTACGAACAATAAATGTGTGATGTTGCATGATACACCAACATGAACCCATTTTATGCTAACATTTTATTCTACTAATTGAAGTAGCCTACTTAATCCTTTAACTATTAAAAGAAAGAGAAGGGGGTATAGGGGACATCCCTGTCTGAGTCCCCTCCCTAATCTAAAGAAATGGGTCGGTTCTCTAGATTTTTGATAAGGTTTTTTTCTCACTTGACTAAAGGAGGGTGAGGAGAGCAAGGTCAAAATGGGATCGGGTATGTTTCTCGTCTTACAATGGTGGCCGCCCGGGATGACATTGAAGGTCTTCATGCCTATCTTTTGACTATTCCTAAATGGAACATGTGCTCCACTGAGGTGTTGATGAGTTCCATACTCAGTTGGTGTAGCCAAAATTTCTCTCCTAATAGGTTCTCCCAGCTCTTGGTTTCTTTCGTCAAGCCTAACGCCTATCCATCACACGAGATAAGCTTACTGACCAACCATCTGTCGGGTGGTTCTAGCATCATAAGCAGGTATAGCCTCCTTGCAAGCAATCATGTGTTCAGATAGTTGTTAATAATACATCAAAAGATACTGAGGAAATGCAACTCATTATCCACACAATAAAGAGATGGAAAAAACCTAAATGGATTAGAATTAGTCTAATGTAATTGTTGACTTACTATGTCATAATATTTGGACATGTTCACTTTCATCATCATCGATATTTGATTTCTAAATTTGATTGAATGTAAGCATTCTTGGGAAACTCCAACTACCTCACCATGAATTTTTCTTCCTGCTAAGAACCCATCCAACTACCTCATCATGAATTTTCCTTCTTGCTAAGAACCCAAATTGTTCTCTAGAGTTATGATTTGAGTGAATACTTTTCAATCTCCTAGAAATTACCTATGAGATCATTTTGTATATACAATTGCATAATGACATGGGTTTAAACTTCTCAAAGGTTGTACCATCATCTTCTTTTGGAATCAATGCTACAAAAGTTGTATTGAAATATCCCATCATTTTTCCTTGATTTTTTTTTGTCTCCACCACTCTTCATAAATATTCCCCCATAAAATCATATCATCCCAAGAAGAATTCCATAGGTAGTCCATTAGGCCTAGGACTTTTGTCCTTTTGAAATATCTATATAGTTTGATACCCCAACCTCGTTTATCAAAGCCTTATTATCTTTGTTGACAAAGATAGGGAACGAGTTTTATAACCCAATCACTTATATTGTAGCATATGTATCTTCCTCGAATAGTGAGGAAAAGTGCTTTACTCCTTTGAGAGCCATGTCCTTGAAATTTGTAGCCCAAGTACCATCTCCCTTATTAATTTTCCAAATAGAGTTAATTTTCCAAAGAGAGTTTAATGTATTATTTTTGCTATGAAAGAATTTTGTATTATCATCCCCAACATGTAACCATAATGTCCTTCTATTGAGACTCCATTTTTTTCTTTTAAATCCAAAATAATGTGCCTCCTTTAATCATCTAGTATATTTACTTCCATTTTCTATTAACAATATAAATTATTATGTACAAGGTTAAAGTATCCTTTTCCATATTAAAGTGGATAGTTTAGTTGCACTTAGAGTAGTTAGGTGCTCTATAGCCCAGTATGAGGGAGATGTTGTCATTACACCGAGAGTATTGAGGTTATCTACATCCCAACCCAGTATGAGGGAGATGTTGGGGAGATCTTGTCACGTAACATAAAGTTACTTTATGTGACAATAAAATAAATAAATAAATATGTACTTATGTAAGTGAAAACATCTAAAACATCATGTTAGGTTACATGAAAACAAAATAAATAAATAAATACCTACATATGTAAAAAATTAAACCACCTAAGATCCATCTTAAATCTTATCAAGGACTAAGAGGGGTCAAATTTTTTAAGATGTAATTTTTTTTATCATTTAATATGAAGGAATTAATACATGACATGGAATTAAATGATTAAAAAATTACATCTTAATAAATTTGACCCCTCTCAATACTTGATAACTCATTATTATTATTATTATTATTTACTCATCTCTTAATGACATGTCTCTTAACATAGGTTACATTTTGGTGGAATTATTATTATTAATTTATTTATCTTTATTAACTATGTCCATATGATTAATTAGCATTTAGATCTAAAATGTGTTTGATATACAAATGAGTTAATAAGTAGACGCATTTATTTTTAAGTAGAGTTTATTTTTTCTAGTAAGGCAAAGTTACACTCTTTAAGGACAAAAGTTTCCCTTAATTAGATGAAACTATAACTTACAGAAAATATCTTATCAAATTTGGAGAAGATTTTCAAGAGAAAAATGTTGAGTTTGTCCACTTAATTAAGTTACTCCATTTAATATCAAATATGGAAAGAAAGCCTTAGCTTAGTCGTGGTTTCTCAGCCACATGTTAATCCAGACATGGTAGCAAACAAAAAAAAACTTAAGAAATTTGACCCCTCTCAATACTTGATAGCTCATTATTATTATTATTTACTCATTTCTTAATGACATATCTCTTAACCTAGGTTACATTTTGGTGGAATTATTATCATTAATTTATTTATCTCTATTAACTATGTCCATATGATTAACTAGCATTTAGATCTAAAATGTGTTTGATATATAAATGAGTTAATAAGTGGACAAATTTATTTTTAAGTAGAGTTTATTTTTTCCATTAAGGCAAAGTTACACTGTTTAAGGAAAAAAATTTCCCTTAATTAGATGAAACTATAACTTACTGAAAAATTCTTATCAAATTTGGAGAGGATTTTGAAGAGAAAAATGTTGAGTTTGTCCACTTATTAAGTTAGTCCATTTAATATCAATTCTGGATAGAGAGTCTCTACTTTGATGCCCATGTGTAGATTATTATTTACTCATTTCTTAATGACATATCTCTTAACCTAGGTTACATTTTGGTGGAATTATTATCATTAATTTATTTATCTCTATTAAGTATGTCCATATGATTAACTAGCATTTAGATCTAAAATGTGTTTGATATACAAATGAGTTAATAAGTGGACAAGTTTATTTTTAAGTAGAGTTTATTTTTTCCATTAAAGCAAAGTTACACTCCTTGACAAAAAAAAATTCCCTTAATTAGATGAAACTATAACTTACGGAAAAATTCTTATCAAATTTGGAAAAGATTTTCAAGAGAAAAATGTTGAGTTTGTCCTCTTATTAAGTTACTCCATTTAATATCAAATTCGATAGAGAGCCTCTTCTTATATGCCCATGTGTGGTAGTTTCTCAGGAAGATTTTCAAGCCAAAAATGTTGAGTTTGTCCACTTATTAAGTTACTCCATTAAATATCAAATCCGGATAGTTATTATTATTTACTCATTTCTTAATGACATATCTCTTAACCTAACCTAGGTTACATTTTGGTGGAATTATTATCATTAATTTATTTATCTCTACTAATTATGTCCATATGATTAACTAGTATTTAGATCTAAAATGTGTTTGATATACAAATGAGTTAATAAGTGGACAAATTTATTTTTAAGTAGAGTTTATTTTTTCGAGTAAGGGAAAGTTACACTCTTTAAGGACAAAAGTTTCCCTTAATTACATGAAACTATAACTTACCCAAAAATTCTTATCAAATTTGGAGAAGATTTTCAAGAGAAAAATGTTGATTTTGTCCACTTATTAAGTTACTCCATTTAATATCAAATCTGTATAGAGAGCCTCAGCTTAGATTCCCATGTGTAGCAGTTTCTCACCCACATGCTAGTCCCCCCAAAAACTTAAGAAATTTGACCCCTCTCAATACTTGATAGCTTATTATTATTATTTACTCATTTCTTAATGACATATCTCTTAACCTAGGTTACATTTTGGTGGAATTAATATCATTAATTTATTTATCTCTACTAATTATGTCCATATGATTAACTAGCATTTAGATCTAAAATGTGTTTGATACACAAATGAGTTAATAAGTGGACAAATTTATTTTTAGGTAGAGTTTATTTTTTCCAATAAGGCAAAGTTACACTCTTTAAGGAAAAAAGTTTTCGTTAATTAGATGAAACTATAACTTAAGGAAAAATTCTTATCAAATTTGGAGAAGAATTTGAAAAATGTTGAGTTTGTCCACTTATTAAGTTACTCCATTTAATATCAAATCCGGAAAGTTTCTCAGCTACATGCTAGTCCCCCAAGTCAATGACATCGTAGGAAACTAAAAAAAACTTAGAAATTTGACCCCTCTCAATACTTGATAGCTCATTATTATTATTATTATTATTATTTACTCATTTCTTAATGACATATCTCTTAACCTAGGTTACATTTTGGTGGAATTATTATCATTAATTTATTTATCTCTACTAACTATGTCGGTATGATTAACTAGTATTTAGATCTAAAATGAGTTTGATATACAAATGAGTAATAAGTGGACAAAATTATTTTTAAGTAGAGTTTATTTTTTCCAGTAAGGCAAAGTTACACTCTTTAAGGACAAAAGTTTCCATTAATTAGATGAAACTATAACTTACTGAAAAATTCTTATCAAATTTGGAGAAGAATTTGAAGAGAAAAATGTTGAGTTTGTCCACTTATTAAGTTACTCCATTTAATCAAGTCCATTTAATATTTATTAAGTTACTCCATTTAATATCAAATCCAGTTTGTCACCCACATGCTAGTCCCCCAAGTCAAGGACATCGTAGAAAACAAAAAAAAACTTAGAAATTTGACCCCTCTCAATACTTGATAGCTCATTATTATTATTACTATTATTTAGTCATTTCTTAATGACATATCTCTTAACCTAGGTTACATTTTGGTGGAATTATTATCATTAACTTATTTATCTTTATTAACTATGTCCATATGATTAACTAGCATTTAGATCTAAAATGTGTTTGATATACAAATGAGTTAATAAGTGGACAAATTTATTTTTAAGTAGAGTTTATTTTTTCCAGTAAGGCAAAGTTACACTCTTTAAGGACAAAAATTTCCCTTAATTAGATGAAACTATAACTTACTAAAAATTTCTTATCAAATTTGGAGAAGATTTTGAAGAGAAAAATGTTGATTTTGTCCACTTAATTAAGTTACTCCATTTAATATCAAATAAGGATAGAGAGCCTCAGCGTAGTCACGGTTTCTCAGCCAAGCAAACAAAAAAAAAACTTAAGAAATTTGACCCCTCTCAATACTTGATAGCTCATTATTATTATTATTATTATTATTTACTCATTTCTTAATAACATATCTCTTACCCTAGGTTACATTTTGGTGGAGTTATTATCATCAATTTATTTATCTCTATTAACTATATCCATATGGTTAACTAGCATTTAGATCTAAAATGTGTTTGATATACAAATGAGTCAATAAGTGAACAAATTTATTTTATTTTTAAGTAGAGTTTATTTTTTCCATTAAGGCAAAGTTACACTCTTTAAGGAAAAAAAGTTTCCCTTAATTAGATGAAACTATAACTTACTGAAAAATTCTTATCAAATTTGGAGAGGATTTTCAAGAGAAAAATGTTGAGTTTGTCCACTTATTAAGTTAGTCCATTTAATATCAAATCTGGATAGAGCATCTTGACTTTGATGCCCATATGTGATTATTATTTACTCATTTCTTAATGACATATCTCTTAACCTAGGTTACATTTTGGTGGAATTATTATCATTAATTTATTTATCTCTATTAACTATGTCCATATGATTAACTAGCATTTAGATCTAAAATGTGTTTGATATACAAATGAGTTAATAAGTGGACAAATTTATTTTTAAGTAGAGTTTATTTTTTCCATTAAAGCAAAGTTACACTCTTTGAGGAAAAAAGTTTCCCTTAATTAGATGAAACTATAACTTACTAAAAAATTATTATTAAATTTGGAGAAGATTTTCAAGAGAAAAATGTTGAGTGTGTCCTCTTATTAAGTTACTCCATTTAATATCAAATCCGATAGAGAGCCTCTGCTTATATGTCCATGTGTGGTTGTTTCTGAGGAAGATTTTCAAGTGAAAAATGTTGAGTTTGTCCACTTATTAAGTTACTCCATTTAATATCAAATCCGGATAGAGAGTCTCCGCTTAGATTCCCATGTATCTCGTGTATCTTGTTTCTCAGCCACATGCTAGTCCCCGAAGGACATCATACCCCTCTCAATACTTGATAGCTCATTATTATTATTATTATTATTATTATTATTATTATTATTATTTACTCATTTCTTAATGACATATCTCTTAACCTAACCTACATTACATTTTGGTGGAATTATTATCATTAATTTATTTATCTCTACTAACTATGTCCATATGATTAATTAGCMTTTAGATCTAAAATGTGTTTTATATACAAATGAGTTAATAAGTGGACAAATTTATTTTTAAGTAGAGTTTATTTTTTCGAGTAAAGCAAAGTTACACTCTTTAAGGACAAAAGTTTCCCTTAATTAGATGAAACTATAACTTAGGGAAAAATTCTTATCAAATTTGGAGAAGATTTTCAAGAGAAAAATGTTGATTTTATCCACTTATTAAGTTACTCCATTTAATATCAAAACCGGATAGAGAGCCTCTAYTTAGATCCCCATGTGTAGACGAGGATATCCTAGCAAAAAAAAAACTTAAGAAATTTGACCCCTCTCAATACTTGATAGCTTATTGTTATTATTATTACTCATTTCTTAATGACATATCTCTTAACCTAGGTTACATTTTGGTGGAATTATTATCATTAATTTATTTATCTGTACTAATTATGTCCATATGATTAACTAGCATTTAGATCTAAAATGTGTTTGATACACAAATGAGTTAATAAGTGGACAAATTTATTTTTAAGTAGAGTTTATTTTTTCAGTAAGGCAAAGTTACACTCTTTAAGGACAAAAGTTTTCGTTAATTAGATGAAACTATAACTTCGGGAAAAATTCTTATCAAATTTGGAGAAGAATTTGAAGAGAAAAATGTTGAGTTTGTCCATTTATTAAGTTACTCCATTTAATATCAAATTTGGACAGTTTCTCAGCCACATGCTAGTCCCCCAAGTCAAGGACATCATAGCAAACAAAAAAAAATCTTAGAAATTTGAACCCTTTCAATACTTGATAGCTCATTATTATTAGTAGTAGTAGTAGTAGTAGTATTAGTATTTACTCATTTCTTAATGACATATCTCTTAACCTAGGTTACATTTTGGTGGAATTATTATCATTAATTTATTTATCTCTACTAACTATGTCTCTATGATTAACTGGCATTTAGATCTAAAATGAGTTTGATATACAAATGAGTAATAAGTGGACAAATTTAATTTTAAGTAGAGTTTTACAGTCTTTAAAGACAAAAGTTTCAGTTAATTAGATGAAACTAAAACTTAAGAAAATTGACCCCTCTCAATACTTGATAGCTCATTATTATTATTATTATTATTTATTCATTTCTAAATGACATATTTCTTAACCTAGGTTACATTTTGGTGGAATTATTATCATTAATTTATTTATCTCTACTAACTATGTCCATATTAACTAGCATTTAGATCTAAAATGTGTTTGATATACAAATGAGTTAATAAGTGGACAAGTTTATTTTTAAGTAGGGTTTTTTTTTTCCATTAAAGCAAAGTTACACTCTTTAAGGAAAAAAGTTTCCCTTAATTAGATAAAACTATAACTTATGCTAGTCCAACAAGTCAAGGACATGGTAGCAAACAAATAAAAACTTAAGAAATTTGACCCCTCTCAATACTTGATGGCTGTACTATATTATTATTATTATTTACTCATTTCTTAATGACATATATGTTAACCTAGGTTACATTTTGGTGGAATTATTTACTTATTTATCTCTACTAACTATGTCCATATGATTAACTAGCATTTAGATCTAAAATGTGTTTGATATATACAAATTAGTTAATAAATTGGACAAATTTATTTTAAAGTAGAGTTTATTTTTCCATTAAAGTAAAGTTATCTTGGCCATTTGTGTACTTGCCACTTGGAAAGATTCCATAATTACATTAAACTATAGCATGCTAGTCCAACAAGTCCAAGGACATGGTAGCAAAACAAAAAAACTTAGAAATTTGACCCTCTCAATACTTGATAGCTCATTTATTATTATTATTATTTACTCATTTCTTAATGACATATCTGTTAACCTAGGTTACATTTTGGTGGAATTATTATCATTAATTTATTTATCTCTACTAACTATGTCCATATGATTAACTGGCATTTAGATCTAAAATGAGTTTGATATACAGTAAGGTTAATAAGTGGGCAAATTTATTTTTTTAAGTAGAGTTTATTTTTTTACAGTAAGACAACCTTACACTTTTTAATTAGATGAAGCGATGCTTAAAATTTTTTATCAGATTTGGAGAAAATTTCAAGAAAAATGTTGAGTTGTCCACTTATTAAGTTACTCATTTTAATAAAATCCAGATGGAGAGTGCCCTCACTCACTCCAATATACATTTATCTTCAACTTTATTAACATCTTTAGCATAAGCTTTGTCCACTTATTAACTCAGTCCAATTAATATAGTATGTTTATTAATTTAGTAAATAAAATATAATGGACAAATTTATTTTTAAGTAGAATAATTTTTTTTTATCTACTAGGGTGTCATGCTTGGGTGTCCATACCCTTAAGAGTTAAAACAAACACTAACATTTAAAAAAAATGGAACACAATTCTAAAAAGTAGTGAATTTGTGCACTTATTAACTCACTCCAATTAATATATATTTATCTCCAACTTTATTAACATATGGGCACCTCCTCTAGTGTCGTCCTTGGGTGAATTTGTCCACTTATTAACTTCCACTCAATTAATATACATTTATCTCAGACTTTATTAACATCTCGGATAGAGCATCTCCTCTAGATGCCTATGTATAACCGTTTCTCGGCCACATGCTAGTCCACTTATTAACTCACTCCAATTAATATATATTTATCTCCAACTTTATTAACATCTCGGATAGAGGGAAATGCCTATAAATAACCGTTTATGAGCCACATGCTAGTCCACTTATTAAGTCACTCCAATTAATATACATTTATATCCAACTTTATTAACATCTCGGATAGAGGACCTCCTCGAAATACCTATATATAACCGTTTCTCAACCACATGTTAATCACTTATTAACTCACTCCAAGTGTATATATTTATTTTTCCAACTTGTTAACATCTTTAGCATACTCTTAGAGGTGTCACTCCAATTAATAGTAAAATTTATTAATTTAGTGGAAATCAAATATAGTGGACAAATTTATTTTTAAATTAGAACAATTTTTTTTTTATCTACATGCTAGTCCACTTATTAACTCACTCCAATTAATATATATTTATCTCCAACTTTATTAACATCTCGGATAGAGGGAAATGCCTATAAATAACCGTTTATGAGCCACATGCTAGTCCACTTATTAAGTCACTCCAATTAATATACATTTATATCCAACTTTATTAACATCTCGGATAGAGGACCTCCTCGAAATACCTATATATAACCGTTTCTCAACCACATGTTAATCCACTTATTAACTCACTCCAATTAATATATATTTATTTCCAACTTTATTAACATCTTTCGCATACTCTTAAGTGTCACTCCAATTAATATAGTAAATTTATTAATTTAGTAAATCAAATATAGTGGACAAATTTATTTTTAAGTAGAATAATTTTTTTTTTATCTACTAGGGTGTCATGCTTGGGTGTCCATACCCTTAAGAGTTAAAACAAACACTAACATTTAAAAAAAAATGGAGAACACAACTCTAAAAAAAGTAATTGAATTTGTCCACTTATTAACTCACTTCAATTAATATACATTTATCTCAGACTTTATTAACATCTCGGATAGAGCATCTCCTCTAGATGCCTATGTATAACGGTTTCTCAACCATATGCTAATCCACTTATTAACTCACTCCAATTAATATACATTTATCTCCAACTTTATTAACATCTCGGATAGAGCTTCTCCTCGAGATGCCTATATATAACCGTTTCTCAGCTACATGCTAGTCCACTTATTAACTCACTCTAATTAATATACATTTATCTCCAACTTTATTAACATCTCGGATAGAGAGCCTCCTCGAGATACCTATATATAACCGTTTCTCAACCACATGCTAGTCCACTTATTAACTCACTCCAATTAATATATATTTATCTCCAACTTTATTAACATCTTTCGCATACCCTTAAGTGTAACGAATCAAAACGTTTAAAAAGAGTTTTCAGAATACCACCCTAAAAACAGTAACGACGCCCCCGTCAAAAACGGTGGAAACAACAATCACGCCCTTTGATATATATAAATAAATTTATCTTTTCGATTAATTTGTATAAAAACTTGTTGCCCTTGCTCTTGGCTGTGAGTCTGAAAAACACAAGATCTGTGAAAGCTTCAGAAGACCCTTCAGAGATGGATAGGAGGCCCCGTGCCGTGTCAAATGAGGGCGTTGAGAAGAAGAAGAGAGGACGGAAACGCAAGGCCGAAGAGGACCAAGAAAAAATTGGCGTTGATGGTGGTGAGAAGCAGAGAGGACGGAAACGCAGGGCCAAAAAAGACGAAGGTCAAAGCGGACAAGTTTTGACCACAGAACCTGAATGCCATCAGTATATTCGGGCGGAGGAGAATACATCACGTAAAACTTATAATGCCAGTACCAATTGCCATCAGTGTAAAAGAAATGACAAAGGCCCAGTGAAAAATTGTTCCAAATGTCCAAAGCGGTACTGTTATAGGTGCATTGACAAATGGTACCGTTTGCTAACACGAGAGGATGTTGTCCAGGCTTGTCCATTTTGTCGGAAGAATTGTAATTGCATAGCTTGTTTACGACTAAATTCCAAGGTCGGAGATCCCAAAGTCGGAGTGGAGCCATTGAACGAAGCTGATAGGGTCCATTTTCTCCAGAAAGTGATTTGCAGCGGCCTCTCCGTGGTCACTAAGATTCACCGTGAGCAAATGCGGGAGCTCGAGGAGGAGGCTAGGATTCAGGGTAAACCGGTACAATACCTGCATATTCCCGAGGCTGATTTCGATCCAGAACAGGAGCGTCAATACTGTGACAACTGCAATACATCTCTGGTAAGTTTTCACAGAAGCTGTGAAGTTTGTAGCTATGATCTTTGTCTTACTTGTTGTCGAGAGATCCGGGAAGGGTCACAGCCTGGAGGTGATTCATCAAAGAGATCAGTTGAGGTTGCCGAGGCAGAGAATGATGCTGAACTCCAAACAATGACAGGTCCGTTTGATTCTGCACCATTACCTGTTTTTGAAGTTAATTCTGATCTTTCGATCCCATGTCCACGTTGTTGCTGTGAAAAACAATTGTTAGAGTTAAAGTGCACGAGATCTGGGCCAAATTGGGTTGGAAACATAGAGAAAAAAGCACAAGAAATTGCCAGGAATTGTCAATTTCGAAGGGCATTGAGAGATGCAGGGCCATGTTCTGTGTGCTTCAAGCCTAATTCTGAGCTTTCTGATAAGCTAAGAAGAGCAGCTTACAGGCAGGATGGCAGCGACAACTATTTATATTGCCCAACCGTTCAAGATGTGAAGGGCGAGACTCTTGAGCATTTTCAGAAACACTGGGAAAGAGGTGAGCCTGTGATTGTCCGAAATGTTTTCGATAATACTACAGGACTGAGCTGGGAGCCAATGGTCATGTGGCGGGCTGTCAGGGATAAGAAAAATAAGGCATGCACAGTGCAAGTCGTTGACTGCCTGAATTGGTATGACGAAGAGATCAATATACATAAATTTTTTGATGGTTATCAAGAGGGAAGGTATCACAATAATCACTGGCCCAAGATGTTGAAGTTGAAGGATTGGCCTCCAGCAGATTTCTTCGAAGACCGTCTACCAAAACACGGTGCTGAATTTATCAGATCCTTACCTTTCAAGGAGTACACCCATCCTAAATCTGGGATTCTAAATCTCGCCACATGGCTTCCACAGCGCTGCTTGAAACCTGATTTAGGTCCCAAAACATACATAGCTTATGGCACCAGGGAAGAGCTTCTTAAAGGGGATTCAGTCACTAAGTTGCACTGGGACATGTCTGATGCTGTCAATGTTATAATGCATACTGCCCAGGTCAATTTCCCAGATTCCCACAAAGAAAAGATAGAGGAATTGAGAGAAGAATACAGACGAAGCAATGAGCTGCCAGAAATTTCAGTGGAGATTGAAAACAAAAACTCAGAATTTGGAGGTGCTCTTTGGGATATTTTTCGTAGAGAGGATGTACCCAAATTACATGCTTATCTCGAGAAACACCAGAGAGAATTCAGGCACTTCAATAATGATTTCCTTGAAGAGGTTATTCATCCTATTCATGATCAGACCTTTTACCTTACCACAGCGCATAAGTGGAAGCTGAAAGAGGAATATGGAGTAGAGGCATGGACATTTGAACAACATCTTGGCGAGGCAGTCTTTATTCCAGCTGGGTGTCCTCATCAAGTTCGAAACCTCAAGTCATGTATTAAAGTTGCCCTGGATTTTGTATCGCCTGAGAATTTACAGGAATGTATTCGATTGACTGAAAAGTTCCGATTGCTTCCCGAGGGTCACCCGGCGAAAGAAGACAAGCTGGAGTTGAAGAAGATCGTTCTCCATGCAGTGGAATCGGCCTCGAAGGAGCTCGACAGATTGACCAAAGTTACGGGGGAATCAAACAAGGGAAAGGGTCTAGCGTTGTAACTGGAAAGATTTCTAATGTCAACGTTATTGTGGAGAGTTAATTCTTTTTAATAACTCTACAAAAATTTTCTAACGTCAACGGAATTGCAGAGACTTGATTCTAACGTAAAAAATTTCAATTTTAAGATGAACTCTATAAATATTTCTAATGCCAACGAGTTTCTTCCGATAGCATTGTCCTGCGACAGGCCCTGCAAGCCATGCAGAAATCCTGGATTCTAATTCTTCATCAGTCATGGTTCACAGCTGCTTCTGTTTATTGTCTGTAGGCAGAAAACTCCCTAGTTATTGATATCGTTTGAATGTAGTTTGAATATTGTTTTTTTAATTTAAACAAATGATTTCCATTCTCAAATTGTACTTCCAGTTTTATTTTTCTCGAGTTTTGCTTTCCTCTTATAAGATGTATTTGTATATGATCAATATTCGAGTCTTATGAGATGTTTATTTAGTCTTAGTTAAAAGGTTTTAAGTTTTTCTGGGGGGTTTCTATATGGTTTGTGACATTTTGTGTCTATGCAATATCAAATTTATCTTTTATATGCGATGGTTGTGAGCTTCAGTTGTAATGCAATGGTTATGATCGATTATATGCGATGGTTGTGATATATCCCTGACATATATTATGGATTACATGTATCTTCTACTAGCAATACTCCATCATTCAAAGTAAACAAAAATAGATTTTTAAATTGTAAGACCAATAAGGTTCAACCATGAATGCATTTTGGTATTTTTTTAATTTTTTTTTGGGCTAAAAATGCACTCTTGGAAGTGCTTTATCCTCTCATTTTTACACAGAGGTAGCTAGTATTATTGAACCCTCAATATGCTACATAAGTAACTATAACCTCAGTCAACCAATATCTACCATTTATGCATTGCATTGTTCCTCACATCCTCCAAGGTTGTTCCATGCTTGAATGCATTGCATTGTTCCTCACATCCTCCAAGGTTGTTCCATGCTTGAATGATGATTAAATCAAAGTATTTCAAATCTACTGTTACTCGATCTACCTCCTCAACACTAAACAAGAAAATTTACAATAAAAGAGCTCCAACTTCCCATTTGTCATTGAGAATTTTTGGATTTGTGTAGTATATGAGAGATACACACACGATAATAGAACAGTAATAGATATGGTAAAGAATATCTTTGGGTTGATAGGGTGAAGGAATATGAGTGTGAAGTCTGAATATTAGTGGTTTTTTTCATTCCATCTCCTTGATAGTTTTTGGGATTGTGTTTGATAGTGATGTAAGTATTTTTAAAGGGTCGTAACTTTTGACTTGGTTATGTGTTTGAGCTGAAATTTTACAGGGAGTTGTGTCTGGAAGAGAGTTCACTTCCATGTTGTTCTGATATTTCAAATTAGACATGGTTCGATTCTTTTCTGGGTTCAAATTCCTTCATATAAGGCCTCAAATTGAGGTTTTAGTGTTTTTACTGGAATTTTTAAAATATTAATTATCAGTTATCTCTTAGTTTATTAACTTAATAAAAAAGTGAGTTGACTCTTAGTTTATTAACTTAATAAAAAAGTGAGTTGACTCTTAGTTTATTAACTTAATAGTGTTGTTGTAGTTAGCTCTTAGTTATTTGTCAGTTTTAGAGTCATGCCAGAATTTCCTGGAATTTTTAAAATTTTAATTATCAGTTATCTCTTCGTTTATTAACTTAATAAAAAAGTGAGTTGACTCTTAGTTTATTAACTTAATAGTGTTGCTCTAGTTAGCTCTTAGTTATTTGTCAGTTTTAGAGTCATGCCAGAATTCCCTAAAATTAGTAGTTTTTCAAATACCAGTTGTTTTAGAAAATCTCATATAGTAGTTATAAGGGGTTGAACTTCCATTGTAATATTTACGATGGAGAAGGAATAAAAGAGAGTTATTTTTCATTATGTTCTGTTTGCATGATTTTTAGATCTTGTGAATGAATTAAAGTTTATTGGTTACATCATATACACAAGGCGGTAGAAGATGCATTCTCTCATATCTATCGTTAGCATGGTGTTGAATGGTAAAAAAAAACTACCAAGAATGGTACAGAAAGATCAAAAGAACTTTAATATTCAATGACTTTTGGAATTGAATTTGTGAAGAAACAAATTCTAGTGAAGAAAAAGCTAAACCATATGCCATACAATTCCTACATCAAACAAAGAACATGCCATGTGGAAAGAGAAAGACCATAAATCATATGTTGTGATTGTTGCAACGGTAAGTGAAGAGGTAAGTTGTCATTTTGTCTTCATTAATGACTCATATAGTGCTTTGAATATATTGAATGAATTGTATGAAATTCACTCACAATTGGAACTCACACAACTATTGGTGAAGTTGTTCAACCTAGAGTTGAAGAATGATGAAGAATGATGACCCTATGAATTTAGCTTCTAAAATTAAATCAACAATTCATGACATTGATGTCCACTTATAAAAGTGGAAGGAAACCAATAATCTTTTTCATCCCGTACACTTTCAAATGCTTGACTTGTTGTTACAATGTTTTCCCAATATTTGCAACTTGGGATATCATTTCAGTTGGATGTGACTTTCAAGTCTTCGATTTTTCATCAATGTATTGAGAAATTTGAGGGGACATCTTATTACCTGCATTTGATATTTAATGAACTTTCATTCTTTGGATTTTTCATTAATGCATTGAGGAATTTGAGGGTCACCTTATCACCTGCATTTAATATTTAACGAGTCCTATATTTAGTATTTAAAGAATCCTACTGTTGTGAAAATGAGTGCCATATATTTTCAATATTGCTTGACTTCAAGCTCTAGTATACTATTTCTTAGAAAATCCATGACACAATAGTTTTGAAAGATCCAATATGTTGGTTAGTATTATAGATGGGTTTGAATATGTTGTTTTAACTAGCTACTACTCTCCTCAACATGCTTTTTTTTCACAATAACAATTAAAATTTTGTATTAAATTGATATCAATATAATGCCTCCAAAAGTTCATATAATATTATTTTTCAGCCAAAATTTTCCCATGTTTTTTATTCTAACCCAACAAAAAAGTTCTTGGAAACTATATTAAGTAGTAAAATAATATATCAAAATGATAACCTAACAAAATATAGGCTAATAAATAAAATAAAAACTAAATATCCTTCCCTTTCATGATCACCTAAAAATCTATGGTTGATTCCTCAATGCTCTATTAGCTTATGTTTTATATGTAGTTTTTTCTATCTCAATTGGAGATTCCATATCCATGTCAATGTGCTTGGTAACCAAGTCCTCTCAGAGAGATCCTGAGAAATAGGGTCCTTGAAATCAAAGTTTATAAGGCATGGAGGGTGACTACTTCCTACAAGAGCTACAAGTGGGATATTACCCTATTAACCAAAGAAATCAAATCCTCCATCTTCACATCCAAATCCAAATACCATCAGTGGGAGATAATTGTTGGACACATAATCCTTGAGATTTTGTTTCTTGTGTAAATATTATTGTAAATATCACTTATGAGAAATATGAAGAGGTGTAGGTGATAGGAAGAGTCAAGCAAAAGTGGAAGACCAACAATAATTTATTTGTATATTTATTGAGCTTCATGTTAATAAAATAAAGTGTGAAGTTACAATTCTTCCCATACCTAGACTTTTAGTGGTACCAAAGAACATGTTAAATCCATGAATAGATTCTCTTGGAATTTCCTTTCTCCTCGCATGTGAAAAATTCGTTACTTATCTACTAGTCCCTATGTGTTCAAGTCTATTCTTTTGATTGATTCCTGTGTGTTACTCTATGAAAAATGAGTGTTACTCATCCCTCTCGTGATTCCCTCTTGCACACATTCTTGTTCTCATTCATATTATCTCTACAAAAAACCCAGTCTCTCAAAAACCTTGATCTCCCAATCTCTCTACATGTGTGAAACCATTTGTGTGGCTCTCTCTATGGAAGTTTGTTCATCTCTATATAATTCCATTCACGGATACCCATCTGATCAAAACTCAAGACCTCATCGCTCTTGATTTCCAATGATAATCTTCAACACAAGCTTCAGTTGCAATGATTATGATTGATTATATGCGATGGTTGTGATATATACCTAACATATATAGTTATAAGGGGTTGCAATTCCATTGTAATAGTTAGGATGGAGAAGGAATAAAAGAGAGTTATTTTCCATTCTCGCGTGTTTTCATGGTTTTTAGATCTTGTGAATGAATCAAATTTTATTGGTTACATCAGATACATAAGGTGGTAGAAGATTCATTTTCTCATATCTATCGTCAGCATGGTGTTGAATGGTAAAGAAAACTACTAAGAATGGTACAAAAAGATCAAAAGAACTCTAATATTCAATGACTTTTGGAATGGAATTTTTGAAGCAACAAATTCCAGTGAAGAAGAAGCTAAACCATCTACCATAGAAGCACATCCGAAGAGTATGAGACTGACCATTCCTACATAAAACAAAGAACATGCCATATTGAAGGACAAAGACCATAAATCATATGTTGTTATTGTTGCAATGTGTAAGTGAAGAGGTAAGTTTTCATTTTGTCTCCATTAATGACTCATATAGTGCTTTGAATATATTGAATGACTTGTATGAAATTCACTCACAACTCGAACTCATGCAACCATTGGTGAATCTCTTTAACCTAGAGTTGAAGAATGATGACCATATGGATTCAACATCTGAAATTAAATCCACAATTCATAACATTGATGACATTGGGTTAAAGATAGACCTCCCTCTCATAGCCTTCATTAAGGCCCTTTACCCTATATATTCTCATTACCTTGAATGTAGGGGCCGAATAGATTTAAACATCATTTTATTTCATAAACTAAGGTAGTAACTTCATAACAGAATAATAATCTTCATAATAATAACTTCAGTAACTTAAATTTAACAACGAATAATAAATTTAATAACAGATTAAAACAATGCATAATTTTAAATACTTGAACCTGATGCTAATAACCTTCTGTTTGTTTGCTTGCCTTCTTGACTGTTGCTGCACTTTAAAACACTGCCCAAAACCTAGTTCCACCCTGCCAACTACGTAACTTCCTAGTTGCAAGATATCATATGGATATCCTGGCCCCCGTGCCCAAAACCTCCAGCAACCCCGGTGCCTGACTGATACAATCCCACCCCAAAATTTCACTTCTCTCTGCAAATCTCAGAGCTCCCAAAATCCCTCCCCAATTTCCCGTAGAATGTCCTTCTCCTCCACCTCCTTCCCCTCCATATCCCTCCTTCACCGACTTCCCCCTCGTTTACTTCCTACCTAACCCATTTATTACCTTCTTATCCTTTCATCATTAATGCCCCTTATCCCCTTTATTATTATTTTATCCTCATGTAGTTAATATGTTATCCCTTTTCGGGTACGTAACTTAATTTAATAATATAATTTATCATCCTCCTTGTATTTCTTTACCTTATTAATTAATGAGTTAATTAATACTTAAATTAATCATTGACAATCATGAATAACTAATTAATAATAATTAATTAGTTAATGTTATTTTAAGAAATAATTATTGTTTAGCTAATCTTTTAGGACAGTTAGATTATTAAATTAATTATAATTAATAATCCTATACGTCTATTTAAGCAGGGTCGTTACATTGAATCTCTAGAAGCTAGTGGTAAAATGAAATCCATCTCGTTTGACACTTTGGTGGAGAACGTTGTAGAACATGAGAAAGCCTTTGGAAATAATTTATCCCATTACACCAGTGAGACTATCTTTCTTGATAAGAAATGGAAGAGTCAACATGTAACGTACCCCAACCCCACTAAGGAAAATTATGTGGAGAAATACACATTAAATCATTAAGATTTAATGCTAATTGGATTATTGTAGCTGGTAAGCTACAAATCATACACACATTTAATCATTTGATTGATACCATAATTATAAATGCATCTAACAGCATATATTAAAATGAGAATACAGTGGTCCAAGAAAACAACAAAATACCCAACATTCATCTAAACAATTTACATAATGGAATAACATAAGAACAAAATAGAAACACTTATCTCTTAATAATTAACCAATTTGATGCATATGAAGGATGAACCTCCCAGCCATAGGCGTTGTTGTTTGTTTCCTCTCAACAACAGGCCACCCCCAAGCTGAGGTTGTGATTCCACAAGGAGATATGGCCCACTGCTTCTCTACTCTCCATATAATAGCCCCAAAACCGAGGTTCTACTCCCACAAAAATTCCAATCCTATAGCTCTCTCTCTTCCCCACAAACTGCACTACCCAATGAGTGTACCCCCTTCATTGCTCACAGTCCCTTGGGCTATACAATTTGTTTATCAGGGCCCCTAGTGCACTCGGTTGGCCAGGAATCTCTCGGTTGGGGACTCTATGAACTCTCAACTACTTCAATATTTCTCATAGTAGCCCTCACAAGGCTCTTGAGACATTTCCTCAATAGGAAAACACACTATAGGCTTACAGCTCGACTTGCAAGCACACATGTCTCTTTCTCAGCATAAAACATAGAAAAACAATGGTTTCCTTCAAGCACAACATCGTTGGTACTCTTCCCAACACTCAACTCTCTTCTTGCTGCCAAAAATATCCATGTAAAACGTGTCTCTATTATGCATATGAATTCCTCTTCTTCTCCCTTTCTTGCTTGACTCACACTCTTCCCAAAGATTAATGTACTTCATCCCATACTACCCAATAAATATGGGATGTGACTTCTCACACCCACCCTCTTACATGAGTTAAATGATTGAATTTGGGAACACCCAACAACAAATAGAAGGTTATACACAATGATAATAATTTCAGGAATGTGGGTTGGATTAATACCCATGAATAATTCCTCGTTGGACCCCTTTCTCTTATGGAATCATAGCCCCCCATCATTCTTCATCCCTTTTGTATCGCAACCAACAATTACTATTTTAATTACTTATTTAATACACATAATATACAATTCGTCCCCCGACCACAATAAATCAATACGGGCTCTTCGCCCCAACACATCATCTTACTAGTTTAATTCACATTTATACAATTACATTATAATTCATGGGGATTAAAATCGGGGATGTTACATCCCCCTCCCCCTTATTTTTGCATAGTTATTCGTGCACAACACCCTACGATGTACATACAATTACAATCCTAGGCTATGTGGCCTTTAAGTAAAATAGGCTCTCTGGCCTAATATCACACAAGAATTTCATTATAAATATAAATACATAGGCACTCTGGCCCTAAAACCACAAAATCATAATATATAGACACTCCATCCCCTAAAACATAGGATACAGAGGCACCCTGGCCCAAAACACACATATATATAAACCACTGACATTCTCCTACAACTATCTTGATTTCCACCAACTCTTTTCCTCTTGACCTGTCTAAACCAAGGAATGTACCCCTTCACTACTCATAGTCCATCAGGCGTTCCATTCATTTATCAAGGTTGACCAAAGGAATGTGCCCACTTTCACTGTCCTTATTCCATCGGGTTGCACCATTTATTTATTAGAGTCTCTCTGGCACAAGTAACTAGGAATATCACTATTGGGATATCAATGGACTCACTGTTATGAAGAACTACCAAGAAATAACTAACAACAACCTTTTTTCTGTAGTGAAACTCATACATGAGTTCACTCTTCAGGCCTGGCAACCTAGTTCTTCGACAATGCAACTCACACTAGATTTCACTCTTTAGGCTCGGCAACCTAGTTCTTCTGCAATCTTGACAACTTGTTTCTTCTCGCCTTACTAATATTCTAGGTCGAGGCATCCCTTTCACTATTATACAGTTCCTCAGGAGATCCATCATTTTCCAAGGTGTTATTACATAGTCGAATGCCAACTTGATGCTATAATTCCACTAGCAATCTATAACCCATGGAAATCTTCTCATATTATGCATACATTCAATATGAGACATCATCATACAATTTTTCATTATAAAGTTTAAAATTTGTTTTACACAGGAAAACAAAATTTCCCAAGCATGAGTTTTATGCTCATAATTGTTTGTCTCATGCAACAATAGATATCAGTATTCCTTATGGGATTACACCCATGCCATATCCAAGATGATTCTCCCTACAATTTTCTCAATTTCCACGTGGCCAGATAAATTGTTAGCATATCATAACAATTTTCAATTGCTAATTTTCTCAAATATGTTTTATAGAGAAAAATATAATTTCCCAGGCATGAGATTTGTTCTCATTATGTTTGGCTCTTGCAATTGTAGATATAGTATTCCTTATGGGCTTACATCATTTCCATATCCAAGACTACTCTGCCTACAATTTCCTCAAATTTCTTGCAGCCAAACAAGGTGTTAGTATCTCACACACAATATCATTTCACTGCAACATTTGCATTCAGTCCATGAAGTGATTTCTAGAATTATATTAATCTAAAAATCCCATCACTTCCAAATATTATTCATATTAAAAATGGAATTCAACCATTAATCATATTATCTAGAATGAAACCATCATTCATTGTACATGCATTATCAACATACCAAGATTTTCATAATGAACTTTACCAATAAATAAAACCAATGTGCCAATAATCATGGCCACATCTACACAATGCATCCCTACATTAACTCTAGAATACCATATGTCTATGTCATGTATTCTACCATGTGCGTTGGAAGTTATATTAAACGTTGTGATACATTATCCATCCTCTTCCCCAATTGCTTCCCCAATTATTTGGATACCTTCCTCTTCAACCCATACACAACACTAGGAACATCATCCCATAGTGTTATTCAGTGTCGGCAAAGAGGTTGCACTCCAAACTTCTATTATACATGGGAATATCATTAAGCATTTGTATGGCGCTATAACATTTCCATATCCAACCACAACATGGCCTCACACATGGCTATTTCTATTGGCATTCATTGTTATAGTAGGAATATATCTCATGACATGACTTGGTTATGATCTCATAACCAACATAACACAATATGCAATGAAATTTATCATAAATTCATTCAAACAACAAATAATATTTGAATACTCAAGGCCTTCTTCCTTTTCATCAATTCAAATATTGATAACTTAAATAAGGGAATTATTACCTCAAATCCCTTCATTATTTATGCATCATAAAAAACCCAAATGCATACATGCAGGATTGTTATATTACTTGATGTTACATAATCAACTGATATTTGTAGAAGCTCGCATTCTCCCTTCACCAACCTTTTATCAACATCTTGCCATCATCCTTTGTCTTGATATGGATGGTTTTTACAAATAGCAACAACATCATTTTCATCCATTCTATAAAAAAAATTCCTAGATACACAATCCATCATTAGTCGTACTTAAACATCATGACATCATTATTCACACATAGCAATAGACCATTCTCAATATACAAGCATGCCACTAGCATGTTCAGTCATGTCCATATGAAAAAATGCACATCACTATGCACTAAGCATTTTATCTTTCATGCCTACTTCATGCACATGCATTCTACCTTTGTTGTATGCATCATCCATCAATTATATCATGCACTTCAACGCATATCTATTTCATATTTATTCAATTATTTATTTTTATTGTTGTATATGGTTTTACTTGAATTCTTGTAGAACCTTGCTACAATATGCATTTCAATTATGCTCAATTGTGCACCACTGGCCCCTTATTTGAACCTTCTAGCTAAGCCCCACTTGGCCATTCTACATTCTCAGCCACTAGATCCTTTATGCAGAGAATCCTATCCCAACATTTTGGCTAAAATTATCAATATTCATAATTTTGTAATATGCGCTACTCTAGCTAAATATTAACACTGGTATCTAATTAACCACTTCTCATTTCCTTGACCAAACCAGTCTTGAAATACCATTATCATTGATTGGCATTTCAATATTCTGAAATATTATTTTATGCCATCTTTCTAATACTCTTTTCAATACATGGATTTGTTCAATTTTAAATACCTCTCTTCACTTCATTGAGTGATCCACTGTGAAGAACTGCTTGTACACTCAAGAGCACTTTGCTCCAAACAAAATGATACACTCCTCCATTTGTACTTGTACCCTGATTTCAATGTGCACTCTGATAACATAGACAACTTTCTTACATTGGATACTTTTAGACAAAAGAGGTTAGATTATATCTAACAATTTCTTCTTTATGCATTCCCATGATTGCACATAGAGATGACTCATCCACTCATGATTCACACCTCATCTCATGGCATCATTTTTCCTTCTCTTGTATTGAGATTGTATCCTTCACTATATTCCTACCTTCAAGGCTATGGAGTCCTTCTTAACTCCTTATACATGCAGAGGAGATTCCTCACCTATTGGCTTCAGGATTTATGTGAGAACCTATGTTGATTCTCCTTTGTATTCAATTTAAACCCTACAATAGTTGAATACTAATATTCCCCTACTCTTCCTTAGACATTTTTCAACCTTTCATCACCTTCTCTACAGTTCTGCACTTCCCTTTGCAAATCTTTGATTCTTTTTCCAACTGTACAATCTTGACTTGATTCCATGTCCAATGGAGTTTGGAATTAATCTAGAACAGACCCACACAATGCTCAATTGTGGAATCTTATCCTCTTGCTAGGAATTCCTTCACATAACGATCTATGGTTGAGTGTTTCTCTATTAATTAACAATTCCATGTTAATAAGTTCATCCTCTTTTTATTTTTCCAAGATATTTCACTCCAATTGCACCTCTATACTTATGCATAGGTACTATCATGAGTTTCAATAATATTCCTTACCCAACAATCACCTTTGGCACTTGACTCTATTATTTGGGAATGCATCTCCAAATTTTGATATTGTTCGGAAAAAATTGTACATCAAGTAGTTACATGGTTCATGGAATCCAATTCTACTTCCTCCTGCAAATTCATGGAGAAACTTGATGCTTCCATGGATAAATTAGGCTTTCTATGATGTTTTCATCTATATCACCTTTTCAATTAACATACTCAAGCTTCAATTTGATTTATGAGCCAAGAGTTATGGCTTCCTAAAATTCTCATTCTATTGAATGGTGTCCTTCAAGTTTACCAAAAACCTTCCTTTTGATTCTTTGAGTGTCCTTTGGCTCAAAACTAGATTTTGAGTGGATATTTGGATTCATCTATACAATATATTTCCAATGACTACATTCTTTCTCAATTCTGAGCAATGAGCAGAAAGTTATAGGAAATTGAATATTGTCAATTTAACCCTTTGTACACCTTTCTCCTTGGTGTAAATAACCTCAAACACCAAATTTTTCCACTTAAGGATTTAAATATGTTGATAACCAAGGAAAATTTTCTACATGACAATATAATTCTTCTAACACTTAATTGAAACCAACTCTCATATTGTCAAACCTATGCTCCAGCCAAAATCTGCAACAATATGGAAATGACAACTTTGCCCCTTTAGACTTTTTTCTGGCATACAAATTTTATCCTTATTCATGCATCCCTACACAAATTCCATTAGGATTTGGCAAAATCTCGATTGGGTATGCCCATTACTACCTTCTGGACGATCTGTCACAATTTGAACCTTAACTAGGCTTTGAACTGTTAGTTGTGGCCTACATAAGTTTTGATTGTTTTACATTTTTATCCTTGTATGTTATAGGTGTCTTATTTCTCTTCCTGCACATTTTTACATATTTATATTCCAAATATGGCTCCACAACTGTCTTTCATAATATTTCCATAGGCTACTCATGTGCCCAAAACAAACTTCTGAGCTAGGTGTTATGCCCTCTGAAACTAAATTGGTGTTGAAATTTTACTTTAACTGTTTTAGTTGTAACTTTTTCATACGAGCTCTATTTTACACCTTGAGTAGTATCTCAAATAAAAGACTTCGAAGAGAGATCTGTGGGTTTTTATTGGATAAAAATATCATTTAGGGCCTCAAAATCGCCCTACAAGTTAATGACCTTCAAAAATATGAAAAATTAAGAAAAAAATCATATAAAATTAATTGTTTTACTATTGTAACATCATTTTTAAATATGATCCGTTGATCTCAAATTGGGTGAAATATGATCTGTTGATCCACTAATCCTTTCCAAACCCCACAGATCAATTTCCACTGTCAATCGACATCTCGAAGCAATCTAGATCATTGATCCGAACTCCATCGATGATCGGTCGATCGACGATTCTCTTTGGAAAACCAAACTTGTTCGTGAATCTCCCTGACACCCAAACATCAACCATATTCCATTTCTATTGGAAACCACTTGTAACACATCACTAAACCGATCGAATCAACTATTGACCATTGGTTGTCGGTGATTCCTTTTGGCCAAATGAAACACCTTACTGATTTGGCTAACATGACGATCGATCATCAACCATTCCTGTTGACTGACGAAAACACTTCTCCAAACTCGAACAAAACCTAACCATTAACCATCGACCATTCCTTCGATGATGTGGAAACTACTGATGTGGCATGACATGTGGATACCAACGTGGCATGATATATCATCTAGAGGTGTCAACTTGGTTGATGTGGAATGACATGTGGGTGTTGGCATGGCATGACATGTCATCACCTTCCTTCCTTCATTAGTCATCGACCATTTCTCTTAGATGAATGGAACACCTCATCGAATAGGCTGACACCTGACCATAAATCATCGGTCATCGACACTTTCTCTTTCTCAATCGAACACTTTGTTAAATTTTTCGACAAAACCATTGGTCATCGAAGATTTCCATCAACAACCGAAACACTTCACCAATTTTTTCGATGCCCGACCATCAGCCATTGTTCATTGGTGTTTTATGTTGGTGACCAAACACATCGCTAATCTGGCCGACCCGACCATCGGTTGTCGATGATATCCTTTGGCCAACTCCAACACTTAATTTTTTTTCGACCAATCTCTGATTAATCTAAGTCGTTGATCTACAAGCCAAGATGTTCTTCATCATCGATCGACTATGACTCCCAAATGGTTGAAACTAATCTAGACCGTCAATCTACTTCAACTTCCCAACTACCAAAATTGAATCTCGGCCATTGATTTATTCAACCTTGTCAACCTCTGAAAACCTTATAAATTTTTAAATTTATTAAAATGAATCTGGTATGTTGATCTCGAGATCAAACATGATCTCGGTTGTCGATTCATTGAACTCTGTCCAACGCTACAACAACCATTAAAACATGAAATTTGACCCTCCATGTCGAATTTCAACTCTGCAACTTTGGATATTTACTCCATTAAAACTCTAAGACAGTTTTGAGTCATTTAAACTCATTTTTTTCTCAAGAATTTGGGGATTTCCCTCAATTTTTTACCATTTTTCTCCAAAATTCACACAGACCAAAATATGCAACAACGAATTTTCCCAATTCACACCTGTCTTGGCCCATACGAGCCCGATGTTTGAACAAGACGCTTTTATTCCATTATGTAATGTACCCCAATCCCACTAAGGAACATTACATGAAAAAATACACATTAAATCATTAAGATTTAATACTAATTGAATTCATGTAGCTTACCAACTATAAATCACACACACATTTACACATTTGATTGATACCACATTTCTAAATGAATCTAACAACATATATTAAAATAAAAATGCAATTGTCCAATAAAACAAAGAAATACCCAACATTATTCTAAACCATTTACATAGCGGAATAACATAAGAACAAAACATAAACACTTATATGTTAATAATTAACCAATTGGTTTCATATGAAGGATGAACCTCCCAACCATAGGTATTGTTGTTTGTTTCCACTCAAAAAAATGCCATCTTAGAGCTAAGACCATGCATTCATAAGGATATTTGGCCCACTGATTGTCTACTCTCCATACAACAACCCCAAAACCTAGGTTCTACCCCCATAGGAGTTCCAAACCCCCAACTCTCTCTCTTCCCCACAACTTGCACTACCCAAGGAGTGTACCCCCTTCACTGCTCATAGTCCCTCAGGCTATACCATTCATTTATCAGGGCCCCTAGTACACTCGGTTGGCCAAGAATATCTCTGTTTGGGACTTTATGAACTCTTAGTTGCTTCAGGAGTTCTCATAGTAGCCTTCACAAGGCTCTTGAGACATTTCCTCAACGGGAAAATGCACTATAGGATTACAACCAAACTTATAGGAACACATGCCTCTTTCTCAGTATAAAACATAACAAAACGATGGCTTCCTTCAAGCACAACATGGTTGGTGTTATTCCCAACACTCAACTCTCTTCTTGATACCCAAAATCTGCATGTAAAACTTGTCTCTATTTTGCATACGAATTTCCCTTCTTCTCTCTTACTTGCTTGAATCACACTCTTCCCAAAGATGATTGTACTTCATACAATACTCCCCAATAACTATGGGATGTGACTTCTCACACCCACCCTCTTACATGAGTTAAATAATTGGCTTTGGGAACACTCAACAAACAATATAAGGTTATACACA
The DNA here is from genome assembly GCA_010110895.2 of Picea sitchensis. Taxonomy (NCBI): domain Eukaryota; kingdom Viridiplantae; phylum Streptophyta; class Pinopsida; order Pinales; family Pinaceae; genus Picea; species Picea sitchensis. The sequence continues at coordinate 22,396 of SNQJ01S0021416.1, read as the reverse complement.
ATGATAATAATTTTAGGAATGTGGGTTGGATTAATACCCATGAATAATTACCCCTTGGACCCCTCTCTCTTGTGGAATCATAAAACTCCCATCTTTCTTCATCCCTTTCGTATTGCAATCAATGACTACTATTTTTATAACTTATTAAATGAAAATAATATACAATTTGTCCCCCGACCACATTAAATCAATATGGGCTCTTCGCCCCAATACATCAACTCACTAGTCGAATGCACATTTATACAATTACATTATAATTTATGGGGGTTAAAATCGGGGATGTTACACAACCACATGATTATTCTATAGGAGAAGGTAGAAAAAGAGGATGTGGAAGAAAGAATTTGAGAGGTAAGGGGGTAGACACAACCGAGACGAGAGATCCAATCTTCATTATACCTATTTTGGAAAGAATGGGTCACATGAAGTGAGTGAATGCAGAGTCCCATAGGAGAATATCAAAGAAAACCGACATAATAAAAATGAAGGAAAATGTAAAACTTTAGAACAAGTGAAAGGCAAAGTACCTGAATTTTCTCATTACATTGTTTCCCATTAGATATAAAAGTAAATGAATATTTTTTTAACACTTCATATACTTATTGGAGAGATGCATGGCTTCTTGACACGGGTGCAATCTACCACATGAAATTCCAAAGAGGCTTCTTCCAATAATTCAATGGCAATATAGATGACATACTATATTTTGTAGATAAATCAAGTCTCAAACCTTCGAGAATGAGCACCATCGGACTTAAGTTACCTGGACTCCTATATTTTATCTTGCATAACATGCTCTATCTTCTTGATATGAAAAGGAACTTGATGTCCCTTTTGCAAATATGACAGCAAGGACACTCTATTCATATCTTTGTTGCAAAATTTGAAATAAGGAAGGATTCTCACAACATGGTTTTCATGACCAGAGTGCAAGATGGAAGATTGTTGAAGCTGAAAGGGACATCTACACACGCACATAAATTTTCATTCCTCTCTTATCACAATGAAGGTACAATTCCATATAGTCTCTTGTGGCATGCTAGATTTGGTTATATTAATTATGACAACCTTCATATATTGAAAGAGACTAGTTTTTTCTGGTTTTCCTACTATTCATAGGAACTTGAAGCAATGTGATGATTGTATCCTTGGAAAGCATAGAAAACAACCATTTCATGATTATACTTCTAGAGCATGTAGAAAAATTGAACTGATACATTCGGATTTATGTGTCCCCTTGCTCGTTCCTTCTGTAAATGACAATAAATATATCATTCTTTTTATTGATGATTACACCATGAAGTGTTGTGTGTACTTGCTGAAAGAAAAATCACAAGATTTTGAAAAGTTTAAAAAATTTCATGTATGGATTCAAAATGAAGCTTAGTCTCGTATTGGCTCTCTTCGCACTAATAATGGAAGAGAATATACGTGTAATGAATTTTAAATCTACTTATTCCAACATGGGACCAAACATCAAACCACAATTCCATACAATCCTCAATAGAATGGTGTAACTGAAAGAATGAACATGACTCTTCTATATATGGTTCATTCCATGGTGATTTTCAAGAATGTAAATGATGTTTTGGGTTGATGTTGTTCTATGTGTAGTTTATGTAAAAAAACATGTCTCCATCTCATGCTCTTTAAGACAAGACTCCTTATCAAATGTGGTATGGATGCATTCCTTTTTTGTAAAGACATATCATGAATTTGATGATGAGATTCCACATCTTGAAGGGGGGATCCCTATCTTGGATCAATCTCTAGAATATTCTTTTGAATAATCATCTCCCCCTCATGAAGAAGTTCCAACAACTTCATCAGAACCTGAAGTTAATTTGGATGATTTTATTGAGAGGATTGAAAAGATGATTTTTGATGAGAATTTAGCACCATATCAATCAACTAAGAAACATGTACCATCTCACAAAGCTCCACCAAAATGGATCATAAAAACACTTGAAAATGTTCATCTCGATGAGGTCGGAAAGACATGAACTAGAAGTTCCTCAAGACAAGATGGAGGTGATGTAGATGACATGGATGTTTCATATGATTGTGATTTGAATTTATCTACTAAATTTGAACCAAATTCCTTTGAATAATCCACTTCTCATGATGAGTGGAAAGAATCCATGCAAAAGGAATATGATTCTCTCATCAACAATGAAATGTAGAAGTTGGTGGATCCTCTATTTGGAACCAAACCAATTGGCTACATGTGGGTATTCAAGAGAAAGTAAAAATCAAATGGCTCACTTGAAAAGAACAAAGCAAAGCTTGTGGAAAAAGGATTTGCACAAAAATAAGGTATTGATTATGAGGAGATTTTTTCCTCGATAGAAAAATGGGCTACCATCCATACTCTATTTTCCACAACAACACAAAATGGATGAAAAATTCATTAAATGGATGTGAAGACTACTTTCTTTAATAGATAATTGAAAGATAATGTTTTCATGTCTCATCTAGAAGGTTTTGATGTGAAGGTAGAAGAAAAAAAAGTATGCAAGCTCATCAAATCCTTATATGGCCTAAAACAAGCACCACAAGCCTGGTACGAAAATCTAACTAAGCATCTTCTGAAACTGAATTTCAAGAAGTACAATCTTGATGATGCAACTATGTTTTTCAGGAAAGTTGGAAAAAAATTTGTATATCTTGTAGTATATGTAGATGATCTATTTATAACAGGTAAAAATGAAATCTATATTACATCCATAAAGAAAGAGTTGAATAAAGGCTTTGATATGACAGATTTGGGACATATTCACTACTATTTGGGAATTGAGGTGAATCAAAATCCAAAGTGCATATTCATCTCCCAAAAGAAGTATGTTGGAGAATTGTTGAACAAGTTCACCATGACTGAGTGTAATCCTGTTTTCACTCCAATGGAATGGGATTTGAAGCTCACATCAAAGTAAGGGAATGAATTTGAGGATGCAACCAAGTACAAACAACTTGTGGGAAGTCTTATCTACCTTACCACCACCAGACCAAATATTTCATTTGTTGATGGAATTATTTCTAGGTTCATGAAAAAGCCTTGTGAAGGACATTGGTCTGTTGCAAAAAGAGTTTTAAAATACTTGAAGGGAAATCAAGATTTCAGGCTCAAGTACTTTAAGGTGAATGAATTCAACCTGATAGGATATTCTGATTCAGACTTTGTTGGGGATAAAGAAATTGGAGCGTCAACTTCAAGCTATATCATGACTCTTAGATAAACAGTTGTCTCTTGGATATCACGCAAACAATGTTACAACAAGTTGTTTCTTGGATCTGTGTATAGTTGATGTGAAAAATAGGTCTCCATCTCATGCTCTTTAAGACAAGACTCGTTATGAAATGTGGTATGGATGCATTCCTTTGGTGAGGCATCTCAGGGTCTTTGGTTCAACATGCCATGCCTTGATTCTTAAGGAGAAAAGAAGAAATATTGATACAAGGAGTCAGAAGTGCATCTTCTTGGGGTACTAAAATTCCACTAAGGTATATCATATTTACAATGAGACAAACAATAAATTCATCCTTTCTAGAGATGTAATATTTCTTGATTCACTCGTGTAAAGACATATCATGAATTTGATGATGGGATTACACATCTTGAAGGGGGGATCCCTACCTTGGATCAATCTCTGGAATATTCTTTTGAATCATCATATCCTCCTCATGAAGAAGTTCCAACAACTTCATCAGAACCTGAATTTCATTTGGATGATTTGATTGAGAGGATTGAAAAGATGACTCTTGATGAGAATTTAGCACCATATCAATCAACTAAGAAACATGTATCATCTCATAAAGCTCCACCAAAATGGATCATAAAAACACTTGAAAGTGTTCATCTTGGTGAGGTCAGAAAGACATGAACTAGAAGTTCCTAGAGACAAGATGGAGGTGATGTAGATGACATGGATGTTTCATATGATTGTGATTTGAATTTATCTACTAACTTTGAACCAACTTCCTTCGAAGAATTCACTTCTCATGATGAGTGGAAAGAAGCCATGCAAAAGGAATATGATGCGCTCATCAACAATGAAACGTAGAAGTTGGTGGATCCTCCATTTGGAACCAAACCAATTGGCCATAAGTGGGTATTCAAGAGCAAGTACAAATCAAATGGCTCACTTGACAAGCACAAAGAAAAGCTCGTGGAAAAAGGATTTCCACAAAAAGAAGGTATTGATTGTGAGGAGAGTTTTTCCCCGATAGAAAAATGGGCTACCGTCTGTACTCTATTTTCCACAACAACATAAAATGGATGGAAAATTCATTAAATGGATATGAAGACTAATTTCTTGAATGGAGACTTGAAAGAGAATGTTTTCATGACTCAGCTAGAAGGTTTTTTTGTGAAGGGAGAAGAAAATAAATTACGCAAGCTCATCAAATCCTTATATGGCCTAAAACAAGCACCACAAGCCTGGTATGAAAATCTAACTAAGCACATTCTGAAATTGAATTTCAAGTAGTACAATCTTGATGATGCAACTATGTTTTTCACGAAAGTTGGAAAAATTGTTGTATAACTTGTAGTATATGTAGATGATCTATTTATAACAGGGAAAAATGAAAGTTATATTACATCCATAAAGAAAGAGTTTAAGAAAGGATTTGATATGACAGAGTTGGGACATATTCACTACTATTTGGGAATTGAGGTGAATCAAAATACAAAGTGCATATTCATTTCCCAAAAGAAGTATGTTGGAGAATTGTTGAACAAGTTCACCATGACTGAGTGTAATCCTGTTTTCACTCCAATGGAACAGGATTTGAAGCTCAGATCAAAGTAAGGGAATGGATTTGAGGATGCAACCAAGTACAAACAACTTGTGGGAAGTATTATCTACCTTACCACCACCAGACCAAATATTTCATTTGTTTTTGGAATTATTTCTTGGTTCATGCAAAAACCTTGTGAAGGACATTGGTCTGATGCAAAAAGAAAATGAAATACTTGAAGGGAAATCAATATTTCAGGCTCAAGTACTCTAAGGTGAATGAATTCAACCTGATTGGATATTCTGATTCAGACTTTGTTGTGGATAAAGAAATTGGAGTGTCAACTTCAAGCATCAACATTGGGGATTAATTTTTTTTTGTTGCTCACATGCAACAACCTTCTCATAGAGCATCAGTACCCTGCTTCCTTTCACCTATTGTCTACATGCAAAATTTAATTTCTGATACCACTTGATGTTATCATATTATCTCCTTTTACCGTCTCCCTCTTGTCTGTTGTTTGCAAACATAATTCGGCCTTCTCCTCTTTCTCTTTCGCCTGAAATATACAAACGAAAACTTAGCTCTGATACCACCTGATGCATCCCCCCTACCTCAGTAGGGTCTGCCGACCTCCCGGTCACTGGATCGTTCCAATTCTCTGAGCTGAAGAAGCTCTTCGGGTCCCCGCTGGAACCTCCAAGAAATAAATCCACAGGTCCTTATGAAACTCCGCCCGTGTGAACTAGCATTGGGCACGAGTTTCCCTCCACGTGACCACTGGCTGTGACCACGCGTCTAACCAAAAGGCGCTTCTCAACTTCACGTGTCGGGTCTTTGCATGTGAGTCACTCCGACTCTCCCGACCTTCGAACTCCCTACTTGGAGCCTAGCGTGTGCTAGATCCTCCTCTTAACCTTCATCAATGTGAACTTCGGTTGTGACCCGGGGCCTGATCTATCAAGCACTTCATGATTTCACGTTTCGCGAGTCGGAAGATTGCTTGTCTCATTCCTTCTGAAACTCGAACTTGTGAATTTTTCGCTCACCAGATCAGCAGTCCACAATCCCCGTGATCCAACAGTCTTGATCTCCTTTGTGAATCGGGACTTCATGTTTTGCAGAGTTGAACAATGGCTTCCTCCCTCCTCCCAATTCCCAAACTTGTGACCTTTTCGGGACCAGATCTATGGCCTAGATCCCTCTTTCGATCAACGAATGTGATCCTTTCGCGAACTCAGACTTCACAAGTTCTCATGACTCCTGTCTCTGACTTCCTGAGTTGCAAGTCAGTGAAATGTTGGTCTCTCGCCACGTGTCCTCTCTCGATGGATGGTCAGGATTGTTGTGGCTCTTGACTTTTTGAGTATCCTCTTGTGCACCTTCAAAGGGTTAAACCTCATGCACTTACCTCTGGATCCAACGGCTGTTGGTCCATGCACTCAGATCCTACGGTCCAGATCTGACCTTCTTCTTGCGTTTTCCTCCTGTCTGGCTGTGAGATTCAACGACCCAGATCTCTTCCTCTGTAGTTGATCTAACATCTATTGTCGCTCCTCCTCCTAAGCTTGCAATTTCTCCTGAATTGGAATAATTTCTAAGTGTCAAAGGCCTCAACCTTTGAACTACCTCCTGCGATCCCTGATGTATTGGGTCTCGACTTACGCTTCTGAAGATGATGTCTCTCCTGTGCTTTGGAAATGGAATTTAGTCTCGGCCACGACGCACACTTGCGCTCTACGTGCAACTTTGCACTATTCCTCCTAAGCTTCCGAACTTGGAATAAGTCCACTCTTGTGCGCTCCTTGCACTATCTCTTATGAGATTTAGGACTTAAAGTAATTATGACTCTCACGCACTCCTTGTGTTATCTCTTCTGAGCTTGATACTTAGAGGATTTCAATTTCCCATGCACTCCTTGCGTTTATGGGATTTCGTCAAACTCAGATCCGAAGGATTTCTTGAAAATAAATTCTTCTTGCCCTCCTGGTGTTCCTCATGATCAATGCACACCTTGCAGAGATCTACAGAGTTCTCAGTGACTCTGTCTCTCTATGCTTCTTCTACACAGTTTCCCCTCTAAGGTATTCAATAATCTTGAGGTTCCTTTTTATATTTTTACCACCCTGGTGCTCCCTCCTAGCACGTTCTTTCTGGCTCCACAGAGTTCATATGTGCACTCCTTGTGTTGGCTACAAAACCTTCAATGTTCTGTTGTGCACTCCTTTCATAGCCTAAAGAACCCAGAGAGATATAACAACTTCAACAAGGATAAAATAAATCTATCTCCCACTGCAAATGAAACTTATCATACATCCATATAATTCATTCATGAAATACATAAACACACCATGTGTAGGAAAAATTGTTTTTCTATTATCTCTGTGTGTCTATACAGATGTTTTCAAAAATTGGACTACAACATAGTCCCAGTTCTGTCAAGCTCTCTCCCGGAAATATTCTATTCCTATCCTCCTTAATGGAAATAAGATACAAATATCCCCTTTTTTACAAAAGAGAGGCTTCTCGAGCTTATCCTCTCCACCGCCTTAGTTTAATTAGTGTCTCAGTTAAGACACCATACTCCTACAGCTTCATTACAATGAATTACATTCAATGGTTATCTAGTCTGGATCGGATCTAGATCTCATCATCCTGTCAACCATTAAGGTGACACCAACTCTTGTCTGTGCAAAGGTATGGCTTTGGCTCTTCGAGCCTTACAACATTTAATTGCATTAAATACAATTTGAAATTTAAAATGAGGGTTGGCACCTCTCCTCCTCCTCGAATGTGCTTTGATGTGCTGGCTAGATGGCGCATTGTTGAGTTGGAGTGATGCTCCTGCGTCAACAAGAAACAAAGAGATGTTATCAAAGTGAAATGATTTGCTTGTAACCATATGGGGCACTATTATGGATAGTGTCCCAACAATAATAAGAAAAAGCGTGGTGGTACTATAGAGATAGCAGAGGAGGAGGATTTTGTCTCTCAGTTTGAGAGGGAGTGCTCCTTGATAGTTTGGTGTTTGACAGTTGAGTCACCATCCAGCATCTGGTATATTGATAGTGGATCATCAAGTCACATGTAACGCGTGAGAGAGCACTTCACTAATCTCAGAGATCCAAAGATTAGGTTGGAGATAGTGCTTGGAGACGACACCATAATCGAAGCGGTTGGGCATGGCATAGTTTCCATTCAGAGGGAGTCGATGTCACCCTTGGTGATCAGGGATGTATTGTATGTCCCGGGGTTGAAGAAGAAACTCATTTCAGTTTCCTCCATCTAGGATAGGGGTTTTTAGGTGTCCTTCAAAGGGATAGAGGTCATCATTCACCCTAAGGGGTCGAGTGTCACTTTTGGCAGAGTGATTGGGACACGAGAGGGGAACATGTATAGATTTATTTTTCAACCTTTGTATGATTTGGAGAGTAGCAGCAACAATAGTCAGTTGTGTGAGTTATGGCATCAGAGGATGGATCATTTGCATCATGGAGCTTTAAGATCGCTGAGAGAGATTGTGACAGGTATGCCACAGTTCAGCATTGAGCATTAGGAGGTGTGCAGAGGGTTTTCTCTTGGGAAGTACACCAAGATTGTCTCTCCCAGTAGTGAAAATAGATCAGTTGGGGTACTAGACTTGATACACACATATGTGTGTGGGCCTATGTCATGAGTTTCCTTGGGTGGTTGAGAGTACTATGTTACTTTCATTGATTACCACTCCAGGAAAACCTAGATATTTTTCCTGAAGACCAAGAGTGAGGTCTTCAAGAGGTTCCAAGAGTTCAAAGCTCTTGCAGAGAACCAGATGGGAAGAAAGATCAAGGTTTTGTGGTCAAAAAATGGAGGCGAGTGTACATCCATAGAGTTTGCATATTTATGTACCCAACAAGGTATCAAAAGGCAGTTGATTGTTCCTTACAACCCGCAACAGAATGGGGCTGCAAAGAGGACGAATAGGGCCATAGTTGGTTCAACGAGGTCGATGTTGCATGATCATGCATTGACATTCTACTTATGGGAAAAGGCTTGTAGTACTGCAGTGTATATGCATAATAAGAGTACCCATAGAGCTTTGGGGAGGAAGACTCCAAAGGATGCCTTCACAAGGAGTACGCATGATGTTGAGCACCTACGCATATTTACGTGATTGAAGTTCTCTCATGTCCCCTAAGATAAGAGGACAAAGCTAGATCACATAGATAAGAAGGGGATTCTAGTTGGATACTCAGAGGTCTCTAAGGCCTACTAGATCTACATTCTAGCACTAAGGAGAGTGGTGGTGACGAGAGATGTCAGATTCAAGGAGGATGGAGCTTTACGGAGATCTCTTGAGTTGAGAGACATAGTTGAGGAGGTCACATAGATACAGAGTGATGCATCGCAAGGGACGCAGGCTTAGGTGTCGAGTACACCAAATTCAGGGGTGACTAGTCCACCCGAGATAGTTTCAGGTTCACAATTTCTGAGTATACAGACAGTTGGTGCAGGTGCTTCAAGGTCACAGACTACTTTGTAGATATATGTGCATGAGACTTAGGGGAATGAGGAGACTACTCCACCAGAGGTTACTTTAAGGAAGAAGAAACCAAGATGGTTTTAGGAGACCCTAAATGAAGCCAAGGAGTATGTTGGAGAGCCTCAGAGGTTGATGAGAGAGAGCAAGGCGCCAGAGAGGTTTGGGTCCCACTTGGATATGGTGACGAGTAGATCAAATTCTAAGGCCACTTCTGATGATGAGGTTGTAGACATACTCACTAAGTCCTTTCCAAGGGGAAAGAATGCCTACTTCATGGACAAGTTGGGAGTGGTGAGTATCACTTTCCTCGATAAGAGGGAGTGTTGAGATTTTGGTACCTTCGAAAGTGGTCCCCTTGTGTTTGTGTGTCTCTAAACACAAAGGGGGGAATATTTGACCCTTGCTAGTTTACTTTATGTTACAAAGTCACTTTAACTTTATTACATCATTTTTTTTTTTTGTTTGTTAATTTGTGCAGTACCTGCGATTAACCTGTGGCTTGAGAAACCGCGACTCAGGGGCATCTAAGCCGTCAAAATCACCCGGGGATCGCACCCGGCCTG